>SNQJ01S0017529.1:34923-67849 GCA_010110895.2 Picea sitchensis | reverse complement strand
TTCAACTTCCAGCATACAAAAGTATTTTTTTTATTTAGAATTTCACTTTACAATAAAAACAAAACTTGTGAATGATTTTGCTATCTTTCCAATGACTATTTTTCAATTTTATTTTATCAAGATTTGATATGTCAATTTGGCAATTGTTTAACAGTATGTTCCTTAAACATGAAAGGAATGATAATGAGTTATTGTTTTCCACAACAATGTATTTATTATTAAAATTATGTTTTTAAGAAATGAAATATAATGCAACAATCTACAGAGACTCTATTTTATTATGACTATAATTTTGAATCTAATATATGAATATTATAATTTCTAGAATTTTTTGAAGTTGACCAAGTTGAAAACGTTGCAGATTTTAAACACATGTTTTTCTACACCTTGTATCTATCTTAATTTTTACTTAAAAGTAAAATCTAAAAATACCCTTTTGAATAGAACAGTTTAACAATTATGAATATAAATTTTCCATAATTTTCCGCTGTGTATTTTTCATTTCACCGAATCATAATCTCGCCTAAAAATATTAAGTAGTGATTCTTTTTATAAAATTAAATAAAATTAGATAAAAAAAAATGAAAATGAAAACAAATTATACCCAATGAAAGTAGATTCAATTTTTAAAATGTTGGTATCAATTCTGAAACTAAATTCTGAGTATTTGTAGGAGTTCACTACCTCCAAATATGAAGTAAGATGGAGAAAATTTGCAATTTCCTGCAAATAGTCCCATTTTCAGGTTTTCGGCCGAAACGTAGTTTTTAATGGAATCCGTTAAAAATAAACGTTTTGGTCAAAAATTATTTCGGTCGAAATATGCTTACCACAAGAAAACAATTCATCCAAAAAACATTGTACACAAATTTCGAGGGCACCGTTAAATTTGATGTTCAAATTTTCGGCCGAAAAAATTCCTGGCAACATTTTTTTGGTCGAAAAATTGCCACTAGAAATTTTGGAGACCCGATTGTCATGAAAGTGTTACCCAACTTCATGATTTTACCCTACCACATGTCCCTTCCGATGGATGGTTAGGATCTGGGCCACGTGTCCTCTGATAATGGATGGTCCTGATGATGTCGGGACTTCGTGTATCACAAATTCATCTCTCCTCCTGTGCACTCTAAAGTCCTAAACCTCATGCACTTCCTCTGGATCCAACGACTTCTGGTCCAGGCACTTCCAGATCCGACGGCTCAAATCTATTTCCCTTGTGTTCTCTCCTATGTGTCTGGACATGAAGTGAAACAATCCATATTTATTCCTCTGCAGCTGATCTAATGGATACCTAGGCTCCTCCTTCTGATCTTGCAATTTATCCCAGACTTGGAAGATTTCCAACATTTCAAAGGCCTTGACCTTTTCTTCCTTTGTGATCCCTGTGACCATGGGTCTCATCTACGTTCTGGAAACACTATCCCTCTCGATCTTTCATCAATGAAACTTGACCTCGGCCTTAGCACATTTCTTGTGCTATGCGCACAGTTTCTTGATACCTCTCCTGATCTTTGGAAATTGACTTAGTTATAAGGGACTTGACCCTCTGCTTCCTTAAAAGACTTTTGGTGGCCCTCCTGGCACATTTTACGCTCGACCTCCTGAGCTTTGGAACTTGAAACAATTTCACTTCTTTGCCCACTCCTCGTACTTGACTAGCCTCCTGATGGTTGTCTTTCAACACTTCGTTCGAGTGTTGCCCTAGTGCACTCCTTGCATAGGTCTTCCTCTAGAGTGTTCAACAACTCTATTTTCCTCCTTGATCTTCAACTACTTAGACCTCAAAGGTACCTGTCCTTTTCACTCCTCAAAGGGATATAAGTGTGCCTTGGAAACTTCTACTCAAGCACACCTTGTTGAGCCTATAGAGTATTCAAAAACTCTGTGAGTGTCCTCCTCTGACACTTCTCTTATCTCTGAACTCGAAACTGATTCCTTCTTGTGAACTCTATCCACTCACTCGATGGCCACCTGGAAGAGCTTTACATAATACTCAATGATTATGTATTCTCTCTGTTACCTCCTATGCACATTCTTCACCTCCAGAGTATTCAGTAACTCTGAGGCTTCTTCCTGATTCTATGAATCCTCTAGTGCGTCCTCCTGGCACATTCTTGCATGAATTCCACAGAACTCAGACATTCACTCTTGCACATGCTTACAGATTCCTCAACACTCAGTCATGCAACCCCTTGCATTTAGACACGAAGAACCCAGGCTGAAATCAAAGAACCCTCAGACAAAAAATTATGTCTATCCCTCCAGATGGAACCTAACATACATCTACAACATATGAATATAAACACATAAAAGACATTCATTCATGAACATATAAACACATAAACATTCTCATGCAGGAAAAATTGCTCTTTGTATTAATCTCAGAATGTCTGTTTACAATGTGTACAAAAGCTCGGAATGCAATACAGTCTCGACTCTCTCCTTCATTCTCTAATCTCTATCATGCTCTAAAAACTTATGAATCTAGATTACAAAGATATTTTTATAAAATGGGGCTCCTCGAGCTCTTCCCTCCAAGCTACCTACTCTCATTAACTTACATTGAATTGCATTCCATGGTTTTTTAGTCCGAATCGGTTCTAGATCTACATACTTACAAACATTTAATTCAAATTCAAAATTTGAAAATGAGAGGGTTGGTGCCTCTCTCCTCCATTGAATGCGCACTGAATGTGCTGGGTGGCTAGCGCATTGCTGACGTGAAGTGATGCTCCTACATTATTTTAACTGCAATACTCTTTTAAAATTATTTGAGATGATCAAATATTTTCTCTCCTATTTCTCCTGAAGAATGTAAGGATGTATTTGTATGTGATTAAGAAGGTTGTATATATGATGATGAGCAAAGAAATATTATGATATTGAAGCTTCCCTTCAAATATTTATGTTGTTAAAATATTTCTTATTGCACATTGAAGATTAGATTAGGTTGTTAAATAACCATTCTATGTATAAATTAAAACAATAAAGTTATGGAGTTTGTTGCCTAAGCATTCTTCCTAATCTAAGATATTCAATATATATTTTTTATCCAAACATGAGTACCACCTCAATAAAAATGTAGGGGGATTCATACCCTCGTGAGGTTTTTGTTTCGTTCTAAATAGAATCAAACATCAAAATTTTTTGTGACCACACTGGGGAGCCATTTATTTTCAAAATATTTGAGGCCTTGATTTAGATCAAATTGAGGAACCAGAGTCTCGATGGTTCAAAATTTTGAAAAGAAGATTCAAGAAAATTACTTCTTGTTCTAGATGCATGGGGTTTATAAAAAGATTATTAAAAGATGTATAGATGACCTACAAAATATTCAAGAAGCATAAAATATTCATGTGGATGAACTCCCTTGTGATTCCATTAAAAGAACTTTTAAAATCCCAGGAAATTCCATTGAAAAGATTCAAGAATTTCAAGAAGAATTACATTATCACTCCTCTGAGGAGTTTCTTTGATGTCCGGATACTCATTTACCCTCTTCACCAAGCCCATCATTATATTTACAATATTCAACAAAAGGAGAACATGCTCAAACAAGAAGGTGATTACATCAAGACCCTTTAAATCTGCCAGAAAAATATTTTTAGATACCCAACATTCCTATAGAAAACATTTCTACATTATTTGGGAAGGCTTCGAAAGATGAATAGAAGCATTTGTTTAGATCCCAATGTGGATGATACATTTTACATCTCACTGAAGAAAATATTACATGTGAAATATTTTTACAAACTCTCCGAGGGGATGCTCTTGAATGGTTCCATTCATTGTTGTCTGACACCATTACCAGTTGGGATGTGTTAGAAACCTTGTTTGCTGAACTTTTTTCCCACCCACCCTTTCCCATATGGATACAAGACAATGGAGATTTCATACTTTCATACACTCCACATGAACATTTTTCAAGGAAAAAATTTGAGAATTAAATTGGGGAGCCTCCACTAAATGCAAAAAAAGATTTCAGCCTTGAAATAGATGATGAAAAAACAAAAAGAATTGTCGGCAAGAAGAATTGATGGAAGAAATAAATATGAAGAAGAATGATGAGAAAGATTGTAATTACATGAAGGAAGAGTCTTTTCAAGAATTGTTTTATGAATCAAGAATATTGGATGTTGACCATGATAAGGAGAAAGATGAAAGTATTCTTATATTGGAAATTCCCCATTCAATGAAGGACAATAGTATTCTTGAGCAACCAAGAATTGATTTCATTGAATCATGGCTCCAAATCATTGTTGGTGAAGTAATGCAATCAAATTCTCAACACACCTAGTTCATTTTTTCTCAAGTACATATTGAGAGTGACCTTGAATCATTGGTACAAGCCCCAATATGTCTCACAGTTTTGGAGTTCATTCCAAAAATCAGATGGATACTTAAATGGCCCCATTGGAAATCTACATACACTTGAAAGTGTCCATTTCCTTCAAGTAAGGTATGGTAGGTAGATCTTGTATGTATATTGTTTGATTCTTTAGTTCAAGTTTTGCATAATAAGACAATCTGTGCTATATGGAAATGATATTTGAATATAAGTCCATGAAAGAATAAAAATTGCAAGAACTTATTTTGAGGATGACTCCATAGCCCAATGGAGAAGGTAGTTGGTTTTCACATTTTGGGTTATAAATTACCCACATAGGTACTTCTCCCACAGATGGAGCTAATTTTTGACAAAAAATTGGTCACCCCTAATTTCTTGCTCTTGGAAAAATAATAAAAAATGATATTAAAATAATAAATTTTTTGAATGATAACAAGTTCATGGTGTTAGCACCATGATTTTCATAGCTAAGGTTGGTGGTTTGTCAACAATTTGCAAAGTCATTCCTCTTAGCACTCATATTGTTTTTATGCCTGACATCATCTAACATCTCCAAGGGTCAGTTTCAAAAGGAATATTATCATTTATTATTTCCATTTCAATTTGCAACTACACACTGCAAAATTTGCTACATGCTACGCAAAGCACTTCACCACGCAAAGAATTATGTCGCGTAGTGGATTTTGTCGCATAGTGGATTTCAACGCGCAGTGGATTTCGTCGCGTAGTGGATGTTGTTGCACATAGGATGATGTCGTGAAAAGAATGGTGTCACGTAGATGATGTTGTCGCGCAGATAACTATATCGTGTAGAATATGTTGTCGTACAGAAGATGTCATTGTGTAGAAGATGTCATCGTGCAAAAAACGTCATTGTGCAGAGAATGTTGTCGCGCAACGAATTTTGTCGCGAAAAGGATGTTGTCGCGTAGAGAATGATATCACACAAAGGATGTTGTCACACAGAAAATAATTTTGCACAAAATTATATTGTCGTGTAGAGGATTTTCCTATGCATAGGCTACAGGACGCGTTGCGTAAATGATTGGTTTAGTGGTCAACTTCAAGATCAATTTCTCACCAAGTGAAGAGGAATTTTGAAAATCCCCGAGAGGATTATGTCAAATATAGAACAAATAATAAAAACCTATATCATATTTTCAAAATTGTCACGAATTGGGATATTTGAAGGAATATTTGAGCCCTATTTTTCAGTTTTCAGCCAGATTTCCTATCCAAGACATGTTTTTGCGGCACGTATTCCAGCCAGATGGAGACAAATTTCAAGAAACTGAGAGAGGTTTTTCTTTGCAATGAGCTTAGATAAAAAAAACATTATCATATTTTACAAAGGTATTACATTTTGATAATTACAAGTGGCATTTTGAAGCCTATTTTTCATAATTTCACCTCCTAAAAAGAAGGAAATCAGTTAAAATGTGTCATTGTTGTTTGTAACAGTTTCTATTTTGGGAAAGGGTTTGGAGTTAGAAATGGTGAGTTGTAAAGGACCTATAGTGCTATGTATTTCATGGTACAAGAGTAGATAAGGGTTGGTTGGAAAAAACAGTGCAGACAGTGACTATTGATTGTAGTTTTTTGATCCGATTGAAACTTAATGCAAAAGTCCTTAGGCTTTGATGCAAAGATTCTAATTGTAGCAGTTGGATGTATTGTTTCCTTTATTTGGGTATGTACTTCCTGTATTATTTATTCATATCTATTTCTATCTAAATAGGAACGTAATTTCGAACCTGGGATTCGTTGCGCATCACTCTGGAATTCGTTGCGCAATGCCCTGGGATTCGCACCATTTAGACAAAATGTCTTTCCTCTAAGTTAAATCCGAATTCATCCTCAGTGGTGCTCTGAGTTGCTTCATGTCTTGTTCCCCCTCACCACCCACAACAATTTTAAATTGAAAACTATTGCTCGCTTATCCTTTATCTTCTCAAGTTCAGTCACCGAGTCATTTGTTTATATCGTTCTCTTAAATTGATTCCATTTCCCAATGGTAATTTCTCTCTTACTTGTCCTACCGTCCCTTTTAAACCAAAAATAAACTTGTCCTATTGCAGAATCTGACCTTTGTGAATTTATTAATGAAATATTTGAGTTATTACAAGTCATTAGACATATGAGAGAGCCCTTTATGGTTGTATATGTTAGAATACAATCTAAATTTGGTTGAAACAATTACCTCTATAATTTGTTTTCTCAGCCAAACAAATTTACAGAGTGTAACATTTTGGCACCATTGTCGGGGATGAAATTGAAAGTTTTTCCTGGGAAAGAATGACATGGTTGAGTTCTGAGGTCTGAGAGTAGTAGAAACTTAGGCATATATTGGTTGTGTTTCTGCTTTGGCGACTCCACACATCAGAAAATTAGTTTGAAGGTGATTCCACTGGAAAAATAATCCAGAGCTAAAGTTTTCATGGCGACTCCAATCAAGCTTCAAATGCGATTCAAAGACTCCACTGGAGAATGAGACCTATTGATAGAGATATGGAAGAGTAGTATGGAAAAATCAGGTACTCGAGCTTAAGTTTAGTTCTTGTGATTTCCTAAGTTTTTCAAAAGAATATTTCTTCACTTACCGCGTTTAAATGAATCCTAGAGATATACCCTTGTATATCCTTCATTGCAAACTAATATTCACCAAGCTCCTTCTTGTATACCTCCTTCTTGTATAACCAATATTTACTAAGCTCCTTCCTCTGAACCATATAATTTTCATGATCATTCTTATGAGATTAATGAAACCAAAGATGAGCTTTTACATTATGTTCTTAATCTTACACCCTCCAGAATTCAAGAAAGATACAATCCTCTTAAATTTCCTTCCATCCTTCATGAGTTTCCTCTGAAACATTATAAGTACCTTCCTAGGTTCGATGGAGATCTTGATGGACATTCAATCGAAAAACATGTTAAGGTCTTTGAGCATTTTATAGACCTTTTTGAGATTGAACATGATGATTTGTCTGTCAGGGCATTTTCGCAATCCTTACAAGGAGATGCCAACTCATGGTTCAGACATTTGCAGTCTCAGTCAATTAGCTCATGGAATGAATTGAGGGAATCCTTTCGTAGATTTTGGGGTGAGAGAAAATCATGGAATCTACTCCTTCCAGATTTTTATGCCATGAGAAGAATGAAATATGAAACCATCTAAAAATTGAGTAGGAGGTTTGCTAGTCTTTATTATAAACTACCTAAAGAAGTCCAACCTCCTGAAGTTGTTGGAATCCTCCATTATGTAACAGCCTTTCAGTAAAACTTATCTTTTCTTCTGATGGAGAGGAAGTCTATGTCTTTGCAGCAGATGTTCAATAATTCTCAGGAAGTGGAAGACAATCTTCAAGCATGTCAGAGGCAGTAAAATCAGAATTTAAAGAGTGTTGCAAATACAGAGAATGATGGTGTAGAAGAAGACCATGAGATTGTGCATAAACAAGAAGTTGTTTTACATCTTGATCTTTGTCATCATGAGAAAGAAATTGATTGTTTTATGTATTCATTTGTAGACAGTCAAGAAGATGAATTTGAAAATCAACTTGTTGAAGAGAAGGTTGATATTCCAAGATTTTCCTTGTTAGATGACATTACAGATGTTGATTTGACTATATATGATGATTATGATATTGACTTCCGAGAACAACCAACTGCATATTCTCTATCAAAAAATGTTCTTTTTCAGCAATGTAATGAGATCAATCATCCTACATATCACAGTTACAAAGAAGAATGTATTGAATTAGCTGAAGGAAATTCTTTACCTTTATTCTTTTCTTCATTTAAATTGTTGAAATAAAATTCTAATATCATCACTGAAGAAAAGGAATGTGTGTTGATGCCAAATCACACTAAGTCACTGGAACAAACTCACAAG
Source organism: Picea sitchensis (assembly GCA_010110895.2). NCBI lineage: Eukaryota > Viridiplantae > Streptophyta > Pinopsida > Pinales > Pinaceae > Picea > Picea sitchensis. Next base: position 59,603 of record SNQJ01S0017529.1, on the reverse strand, counting down.
AAATTGCAGCAATATTCTCATGTGTTTGATGGCCCTATTACTTCTTATGTAGAAGGTCTTGATAGTTCAAAATTGTAGCCATTGGCAAAATATGAATATGAAAATGAGTATGTTCAACAATCCAAAGAAATCAAAAAATTTGCATATGACAGTACTGAAGAAAATGAAGAAAGTTTTGAATTAGATGAAATAACTTTGCCATTGTGTTTTGCATCTTTCGAATTGTTGAAGATTTTTTTTTATAATATTTCAAATAAAAATCCTCCAGGCATGATGTTGAATATGAAGAAAGAAATGGACTTGCAAATGAAAATTGTCTTCTGTTATGTTTTTATTCCTTTGAATAGTTGAAAGAAAATCATGAGATAACAGAGGAAGCAATGAAGTCTAACTGCATTCACAATCACATTATTTTACATGGGAAAATTGTTATCAGTGAAGAGGACCAAAAACCTTCTCATACTTTTAATGACCCTGTTGTTGATTACATGGAAGGTTATTTCAGTTCAGATTTGCAGCATGTGATCAACTACTAGCTTGGAAATAAATATGAATGTCAATCAACATCAGTGTTAGATATGGATTGCTTGACACTAGGGGTTTTATTTTAGCCAACATTGTCTTTTGATTCAAAATATTTTATTTCCAGTAGTCCCAACATACTTTTTATCCTTTTTGTGGTAATCAACAGGTTGAATTACATGAAAACAAGGATGAAGTGGAAGGGGTGAAACATGATTGTCGTTTTATGTATGTTTTGGAGGATCCATTTGAAGTTTTGTTGGAGCTGTAAAAAATTCCCAATGTTTTCAATTTTTTAAGATTTGAATTTATAGATAAATTTTTGTATGACTTATCAGTAAACAAGCTTTGGAGCAAGCATGTGCAAAGAAAGAAAAAAGGGGATATGGTGCTTGCATGGTTGCATTATCATTTTGATTTCACTTGATTGTCATATTTTTGAGCAATTAGGGTAGGTAGGAGTGCGAATAAGCTCGACACTACGAGCATTTCTTTTAGCAATATACAATTTTAATTTTCAGCTTAGGTTTAGTTTTCATTTTGGAGCATATACAGATTTGGGTTTTTAGCGGATGCATGTTACAAGTTACAGTAGGAAAGTTGAGTTTCGGACCAGTCCAATGGATAGGCTCCTGATCTACTGTTCTTTTCTACCTCACAGGGAGGATAGCATCCCCATTGGAGCCATCCGTTAGCAGCATGATTTTCATAGCTAAGGTTGGAGGTTTGTCAACAATTTGCAAAGTCATGCCTGTTAGCACCCATATTGTTTTTATGCCTGACATCAATTAACATCTCCAAGGGTTAGTTTCAAAACTAATATTATCATTTTTTATTTCCATTTCAATTTGAAACTAGGCACTACTAAATTTACTACACGTTGCATAGATCACTTCACCGCGCAAAGCATTCTGTCGCGTAGTGGATTTCGTTGCACCGTGGGTTTCGTCATGCAGTGGATTTTGTCACGCAGTGGATGTTGTCACACATAGGATTATTTTGCATAGTGAATGGTGTCACACAGAGGATGTTGTCATGTAGAGAATGTTGTCACTTAGAAGATGTTGTCGCGCAGAATATGTCATCGCATAGAAGATGTCGTCGTGCCGAAAATGTTGTTGCACAGAGAATGTTGTCGCGCAAAGAATGTTTTCGCGAAAAGGACGTTGTCACACATAGAATTATATCACGCAGAGGTTTTTTTTTTCACAGAGAATGATGTCACGCAAAAGGATACTATCGCACAGAGGATTTTCCTGCACACAGGCTATAGGACGCACTGCATAAACAACTGGTGTAGTGATCAACTTCAAGATCAATTTCTGACCAACTGGCGAGGAATTTTGAAAATCCCCGAGACTTTGTTGTCGAGGACAGACCAAATAATAAAAACCTCTCTCATATTTGTAAACTATGTCACAGATTGGGAGATTTGAAGGAATATTTGAGCCCCATTTTTTAGTTTTCATGATTTCCAGTCCGAGACATGTTTTTGCGACACGTATTCCAACTAGATGGAGACAAATTTCAAGAAAATGAGAGAGATTTTTATTTAAAATGATCTTAGATACAAAAATCGTTCTCATATTTTACACAAATTTTACATTTTGAGAATTACAAGTGGCATTTTCAAGCCCATGTTTCATAATTTTGCCTCCTAAAAAGAAGGAAATCAGTTAAAACGTGTCATTGATGTTTGTAACATTTTCTATTTTGGGAAAGGGTTTGGAGTTGAAAATGGTGAGTTGTAAAGGACCTATAGTGATATATATTTCATGGTACAAGACTAGATAAGGGTTGGTTGGCAAAACAATACAGACAATGACTATTGATTGTAGTTTTTTGATCCGATTGAAACTTAATGCAAAAGTCCAGAAGCTTTGATGAAAAGATTCTAATTGTAGTAGTTGGATGCAGGGATGATTTTAAGGATGGAAAATTATTTTAAAATCTAGAAACCTTGGCGAATCTTACTAATCTTTCATATGCCAACTATAAATGTTTGACGATATTTTTGTAAAAATATTCAAATTTCTAAGGATTTTATATAATTTTTATAAAATTTTGGCAATTTTTAAGACAAAATAATTTTATCGTATGGAATTTGGGCGAATAATTTTTAAAATAGCGAATCTCGTTTTTGGAAAAACCATGGAAAATTAGCCCATGAGTGAAATTTAGCCTGTAAAATCATCCATGGTTGGATGTATTGTTTCCTTTCTTTTCATACTTAGTTCCTATATTCTTTATTCATATCTATTTCTGTCTAAATAGGAACGTAATTTCAAACTTGGGATTCACTGCACATCGCCTTGGGATTCATGCCATTTATAAAATCCATCTTTCCTCTAAGTTAACTCTGAATTCATCCTCCGCGGTGCTTCAAGTTGCTTCATGTGTTGTTTCCCCTTGCCACAGACAATGATTTTAAACTGAAAATTGTTTCTCGCTTAGCCTTTATCCTCTTAAGTTCAGTCACTGAGTCATTTGTTTCTATCGTTCTCTTAAATATTCTCCATTTCCCAACGGTACTTTCTCTCTTTCTTGTCCTACCATTCATTTAAAAAAAAAAAAAACTTGTCCTATTGCATAATCTGACCTCTGTGCATTTATTGATGAAATATTTGAGTTATTATCAGTCATTATACATATGAGAGATCCCTCTCTGGTTGTATAGGTCATAATACAATCTAAAGTTGGTTGAAACAATTACCTCTGTCATTTTTTTTCTCATCCAAACAAATTTACAGAGTGCTAACACATGGCATATCCGTTAGTATCATATTTTTCATGCATTTTTATATTCAAAATATGGTTTTGTATGATCAAGATATATGGGTTTGTGTTTAAATGACAAAAGGCACTTCTTCCATGTGGAACAAAGCTAATTTCGTAGGAATACATCTAAATTTTTGGCTTCATAACCAATGTATTTTCTTCAACTTTTAAGGCTAAAGACCCATGATTTTATTCTTATTATAGCATGGATTTTTAACTCACTACACCAGACATGCTCCAGTCTTCTTTGAGTATTTTCCCACGCTTATTCTTATGTTATATAATAAGACTATCACCAACTATATAATAAAAATATCACCCACAACATCGGATGTTCATCTCCATGTTCAAATCACTCCCCTTATCTCTCCACACCTTCCATACTCCTTACCTCCCCTCTCCCTAAATCCCTAATCCCCTCCCATACTTCACTACTTTCATACATAACTTATTTTTTTGGGACCTCACTTAGCTTTCATCCCTCGTCTTCTCATGATCAGGTTCATGGGTTAGAAGACTCACAGACTCCCTTACCCCCTCATCTCTCTCATGACCCAACCTGGAAACCATTCCCCTCTTCCTACATTTTACCCCCCAATACTACCCTCCCTGTGTACTACCTTTTCCTTAACTTCTCTCGTTCACATTTTCACAACACTTAACTTATATTAAATTATTCTAATATTTATTGTTAACCAATAAGAAGGTTCCACATCATAACCAAAATTTCCTTGAAACATGAAATATTAATATTGATTACACATGGAGACATTTGAATGGTTGATTCATCTTGCTGACTGGGCATGAGGTGGAGGATGACTATGGTGAAAATATTAATTATTTAATATATATCCTAATGGGTCGACCTATAGTTTTCCATAGTATTCTTCTTTTTATTTCTTACTAAGTGTAGATTCCACTTAGTATTATATAAAATAAAGAATCCCATACTCTCATACATGAGGGATACAAAGACTCGACCAAAAGTTGAATTCCTTAATAATAAGAATTAAATTTAGTCAAGGGCATATATTTCCTAGAGAAGATCAATCGACAACTCGTGAGAATTAATCTTTTGAAGGCCATATCTTGAGATTCGAGAGTCACAATTGGGAAAAATTAACCTCATGGGAAATGTATTTCAATGAGGAAAATGATGGAATAGGTATTAAGGGATGAAATGTTCTATATTTTTCTCAAAAATTAAAATAACAATCAACAATATTTTCATGCCTTGCTAGTAAATCTACTTGACACCCTCACTTCACGATCTAATATCTCTAGATACATGAATCGAAATTGTCCCTAGGAGGAATCATTGGAAATATAAGATGATTAAGATAACATATAAATTGGGTGCAATGGATAAAACATTGATTATACTATCCATAAAAGTAAAACACACTCTCCCTTTTAAAGGGGAAATTAATTAAATGTTTTAAAAAATAAAAGTTTATTTAAAAAGCTTGTATTAAAGACGGAAAGGGGTCAACTTCAAGATATGAATATAAATGATGTCAATTAGTTAATGAGACTTAAATAATACATTTATTAAGGTGAATGTTTCAAGAATAAAAGTGTACGGAAAATTCAAGAAGAGAAAATCCTAACTCCCTCAACGATTTATAAGAGAATTTTTTTAAAAGGAAATAAGGTTTTTTCATAAAAGGCCATTATCAAAAGGGGAGAGGTAGTAGATAAGAAGAAGAATGTACACACATTAATATGCAGTGAAATTTTTTATCAATGAAAAGAGATGTCCAATCCATCTTCTCCACTCTTTTTCTTCTTCTACATTAATTTTTCATGGCTTTATGTTTGTATTTTTTAACCAAGCATCGGGTTTAGACTTCAGTGTTCATTCTTGTATTCTTCAAAGATTTTTTTTATATGATCATGGAGAATTAACATCCATGAATGTGACTGTAATATACATTCTATATTGTTGAATAATTTTCATCAATAAAACTCTACAAAGAATCACATCGGGGCATGAATTCAATGACATTTCAGATATTGGGATTTCTAAGTCTGAGATGTGTTAGGGAGTATTAATGTACAAAGTCAAAACAATTGGTTTTGTTGATTGAGTCTTTTGGTCATGTATTGGCTTCTCAAAATCCATGTGTCAAAGTCCTAGAATCATTGTCCCATGACAATTTTGTTTGAGTTCATTCACTTATGAGTCATGTTTGTCTTAATTGAGTCATGTCTAGGGGGTTAAAGTTTAATTATAACTCATAGTTAAAGTGGCCAGTCTTGTCCCAAGGTCAAGTCAGTTTGTTACATGATATTTTGTCATCATTAAAGAGGGTGAGTTTTAAAATCATCACACCATATCATAATAAGGTCACTTGAGCAGGTTTACATGAGTACTAAAAGTTTCATAGATTTCCCAATCCAGTTTGTACGTTTTCAAAATGTGTAACCAATCAATTTCAAATGCATTGCAAAATCTCCTAACTTTCTGCAACGACTAAGACATCATGTCAAATCAATTTAAATATTTCTATAATGGTCAGGAAATCATGGGAATGAGGTCATGAAATTTGCTACATTTTTTTGTAAATCAAGTTTTATAAGTCATATACATTTTCCTCATTTAAATTATTGAGTTTCTAATTTGTTGTGAAATTGTGACAATCACTGCATAACTGTGACATTGGCTGTGAAACTCCTTACAGTTTTTTTGAAACTACATGTGCTTTGAAATTTCATGTCTTCTACGAAATCGCTGGATCGAATCAACCTGATGCTAATTCCTAAAGTCCGGCCAAATCATTGGACACCCTTGAAACTTCATTTATTGTTGCATATTCCTTATATGTTAATACCCTAATATCCTATCAAAGTTGTGCCATGTCATTCACTGCAAAATACCTATTACTAACGCCTTGTATCCCTATCTTTCTAATAAACCCTAATCCACCATGTTTCCCTTGCATATTGATTAAGATTTGATATCCTCAACAACCACCATCATCGCAGTATTCTTCACAAACAACGATGAGGAAAAACAAGGAGAAGAATAAAATACACAAGGGAGGTGACATGGTGAGATTTGAACCCCAAGGTTTGAAATTACTAGACTCAAAAATTATTTTCATAGAATCCTTCCAGGTAATAGGATTCCTCACATTTTGTGAAAAAATACAGGAAGGACACATAGAGGTGGCTAAGAAATTTTCCCTAAATTCAGATGGGGTAAAAACAAAGGTTGGATCACTAGAGATTCAAGTGAATTAACAGACAATTGCCTTAGCAAAAGGTGTACCCCTGCAAGGTGACAGATGGTTAAAGAGAACACCTATGGATTCCTCCTATTGAAATGATTATTTCAAAGTAGAATTTCAAAATGAGAACTTGTCAAAATGAGTGCCTATGAGTTACATGCTATAACACCATGATAAGTTGTTGAGGGTAATACAGAGACACTTCACATTTGAAGGGAGTTTCAAAAATGTATGCATGTACTATATCATATTTCTCATGCACTTTACAAGAAAGAAATCCCTAAAACTCCCATTTTATATTTTTAGAAGACTGGGGAAAATGGTTCATAAAGTACAAGATAAACCTAATCAAGTTTAGCCATGTTTGTTCCATTTCAGTTTCATAAACTATTGGTCCTTGGATAAATTAAGAAAGAAAAGAGAGAATGGAATTATTTTTTGGTTGCATCAATATTTTGTGTTGAAACTACTAGTTCCTCACCATCCAAAGCTATTAGTCCTTATACAAGTATTAAATTTGTCTATGGTAGTTTGAAAATGAAAAGGGGAGATGACAAAGAAGAATCTATTGTGATTGAAATCCCTGAGACTGCAACCAATATATCTCTTAGCAAAGGATCCAGAAAAAGAGGTAAAAATCCATTTAAGGTTGTTGATAGAGATGTAGACATTGAGGATACCCCTGACAGTAAAAGAAGGAATTTAAAAGGTAAAAACCTCCCTTTTCATCTTGAAGAAGTAAAAGTGACAAAACCCAGGAAACCATTCACCAGGTCTACAACAAAGAAACAAAATCTTATAGATGAAAATATTGTAGAATAAATTCCAAAAGATGAAACATTTCCTTGTCTTGAAACTAAAGATGTTGTATAAGACAAGCCTCCATCAGGCACAAAAAATTAGTTTTAGTGCAGAAGTACTTGAAAAAGAAAAGCTTAGCAGGTCTGTAACTAGATCATCAATAAGAAAGAAAATCCAAGTTGAAGAAACCAAATCTTAGACACATATTCATTTTATTGCATAGGAAGTTATTGAGGTTCAAAATCCTTTAGAGAAAGAAGAACTGAAAACTAAAAGATTAAGGAAATAGTTTAAGGAGGCTTAGACTAAAATTGTAAAACTAAGGGAAGAAAATAAACAAATGAAAGAAAGGATAGTAGAACACATGGACCTATGTGAAGAAGCCTCAGAGGATAGAAAATTAATGGTCAAGAGGTATTTACCCCTACATAAAAAAATGAAAAATCTATACAAGAAGAATAGGGAATTGAAGACAAAGGACAGACTGGTAAAGGAACAAATGGAAAAAAGTAATTTGCACTTGTTAGCCCAAGTTGTGGTGGAATAGTGTGATGACAATCAGGATAGGTCATGATATTTTTTATTTTGAAGTTATCTTATAGTTTTGGATCAATTTTGAAGTAGTTGTCAACACCATCAAATGAAAATAGATATTTAGCAACAAATCTTGCTGTGAAATTGCTCAAATAGAGATTTCACAACAAAATTTTCTTGTTGTTGTGAAATCACCAGTCAATGCATAAAGGAGTATTTTCATCTTCGAGGTTAGATGAGTTCTATATGTCAACATCAATATTGTATAATGCAACCATTTTTCCATTAAATATATGTAACAAAAATTTATTAGGGCGTATAAGTTAGTCAGAAATTGAAACCCTAAATTCTAGGAACCCATGGAAATTTAGTTGGAAATATGTTAAGAAAGTAGTTTATCAGTTGTAACTTCTTTTTGGGTAATAAACCCTAACTATTATGACTTTATGGAATCAAGATGAAGTGTAATGTTATTTAATGTAATGAAAAATAAAATAGAAGGGTTCAAGAGTTGAGTAAGAAGATTGTTGGCATTGTAATATTTCATGAATATTAATGAAAGGTTTGCAAACAAATGTTTGAGGCTTTGATTAGAGATTCATGTCTTCAACTATTGTAGTCAGTGTCCCTATTGTATTTTTTTTTATTTTTTATCATTAACTATATTCTTCTATGCTTGAATGAGAAACTATTGACAAAAAAATCATTTTCATATGCTATGTATCTATCTTGTTTCAAATATTCATTTTCAGAATGATAAGTTTATGTATAATTCATCTAATTTTCTAGAAGTTTCTCAAAAATTAAAATAACAATCAACAATATTTTCATGCCTTGCTAATAAGTCTGTTGGAAACCTTGACTTCACAAGTTAATATCTCTAGATACATGAATCGAAATTGTCCCCAAGAGGAATCATTGGAAATAAAAGACAATTAAGATAAGATATAATGTGTATTCAATGGATAAAATATTGATTATTCTATCCATAAAAGTAAAACATAGTGCCCCTTTTAAAAGGGAAATTAATTAAAATTTAAAAAAAATAAAAGTTTATTTAAATTATTTTTTATTAAAAACGGAAAGGGGTCAACTTCAAGATATGAATATATATGATGTCAATTAATTAATGAGACTTAATTAAGTTGAATGTTGCAAGAATAAAAGTATACGGAAAATTCAAGAAGATAAAACTCTAACTTCCTTAACGAGTTATAAGAGAAACATTTTAATAGGTGAGAAGGTTTTTTCATAAAAGGCCAGTATCTAAATGGAAGAGGTAGTAGATAAGAATAAGAAGGTACATACAGTAATATGCAGTGAAACTTTTGATCAATGAAAATATATCTCCAATCCATCTTATCCAATCTTTTTCTTCTTCTACACTAATTTTTCATGGCTTTAAGTTTGTATTTTTTAACCAAGCATGGGGTTGAGAAGTTTTTGTTCATTCTTGTATTCTTCAAAGACATTTTCTATATGATCATGGAGAATTTACATCCATGAATGTGACTTTAATATACTTTTTATATTGTTGAATATATTTCATGAATACAACTCCACAAAGAATCACATTGGGGCATGAATTCAATCATGTTTCATATATTGGGATTTCTAAGTGTGAGATGTGTTAGGGAATATTAATTTACAAAGTCAAAATAGTTGGTTTTGTTGATTGAGTCTTTTGGTCATGTATTGGATTCTCAAAAGCTATGTGTTAAAGTCCTAGTACTAGTTTCCCATGACAATTTTGTTTGAGTTCATTCACTTATGAGTCATGTTTGTTTTAATTGAGTCATGTTCAGGGGGTTAGAGTTTCATTACAAGTCATAGTTAAAGTGGTCAGCCTTGTCCCAAGGTCAAGTCAGTTAGTTACATGATCCTTTTTCATCATTAGAGAGGGTGAGTTTTAAAATCCTCTCACCATGTCATAATAAGGTCGTGTGAGCAGGTTTTCATGTGTACTAAAAGTGTCATAGATTTCCCAATCCAGTTTGTACCTTTTCAGAACGTGAAACCAATTAGTTTCAAATGCACTGAAAAATCTCCTAAATTTCCACAACAACTAATCCATCATGTCAAATAACTTTAAATATTTTTAAAATGGTCAGGAAATTGTGGGAATGAGGTCATCAAATTTCATACATTTTTTTGTAAATCAAGTTTGTATAAGTCATGTGGATTTGCCTCTTCTAAATTATTGAATTTATAATTTGTTGTGAAACTGTGATAGTCACTGCAAAATTGTGACATTGGATTTGAAACTCTTTACAATTTTTGTTAAACTAGACGCACTGTGAAATTGCACGCCTACTAAGAAATCGTTGGATCGGCTTGACCTGCTTCTAATTCCTAAAGGCTTGCCTAATCATTGGCACCCTTGAAAAATCATTTTCTACTGCATATTCCTCAGATGTTAATACTCTAATCTCCTATCAAAGTGGTGCCATCTCATTCCCTGCAAAATCCCTACTACTAAATCCTTGTATCCCTTATCTTCCAGATAAACCCTAATCCACTAGGTTTCCCATGCATACTCTCTAAGATTTGATATCCTTGATACCAACCATCATCGCAATAATATTCACAAACAAGAATGGAGAAAAACAAGGAGAAGAAGAAATTAAACAAGGGAGGTGACATAATGAGCTCCGGACCCAAAGGTTTGCAATTACTGGACTCAATTATTATATTCAAAGAATCCTTCCAAGGAGTAGGATGCCTCACATTTTGTGAGAAAATACAGGGAGGACACATGGAGGTGACTAAGCAATTTTCCATAAATTTTGATGGGGTGAAAAAAAGGTTAGATCACTAGAGATTCAACTCAATGAACAAACAATTTACTCAACAATAGGGATACCCATGCAAGTTTAGAGGTGGTTGAAGGGAACATCTATGGATTCCTCTTATTTCAATGATTATTTCAAAGTAGAATTTCAAAATGAGAACCTGTCAACAAGAGTTCTTACCAGTTACATGCTATAACACCATGATAAGTTGTTGAGGGTAATACTGAGACACTTCACATGTGAAGGACGTTTCAAGAAGGTATAAATGTATCATATCAAATTGGTCATGCACTTTACAGGAAATAAATCCCTAAAAATCCCATATTATCTTTGTAGAAGCCTGGGGGAAATGGTTGATAAAGTACAAGCTAAACCTAATGAAGTTGAGCCCTGTCTAGTCCATTTCAGTGTCATTAAACTATTGGTCCTTGAATAACTTAATAAAGAAAAGAGAGAATGGAATTATTTTTTGGTTGCATGAGGATTTTTGAGATGAAACTAATAGTTCCTCACCATCCAAAGGAATTACTCTTTATACAAGTACTAAAGCAGTCTCTGTTAGTTTGAAAAGGAAGAGAGGACATGAAAAAGAACAACCTATTGTGATTGAAACCCCTGATATTGCAACCGATATCTCTCTTTGAAAAGGATCCATAAAAAGGGGTAAAAATCCATTTCGGGGTGTTGAAAGAGTTGTATACATTGAGGAGACTCATGATAGTAAAAGAATCAACATAAAAGGTAAAAAACTCATTTTCCCTCCTGAATAAGTAAAAGGGACAAAACCCATGAAACCATTCACCAGGTCTGCAACAAAGAAACAAAATCTTGTAGATGAAATTACTACAGATGAAAAATTTCCCTATCTTGAAAGTAAGGATGTTGTATAAGACAAGCCTCCATCAAGCACAAAAATTTAGGTTTAGTCTGGAAGTACTTGACAAACAAAATCTTGGTAGGCCTGTCACTAGATCATTAGCAAGAAAGAAAATCCAAGTTGAAGAAACCAAATCTGAGACATATATTCATTGTGTTTAATAGGAAGTTATTGAGGTTCAAACTCCTTCAAAGAATAAAGAATTGACAACCAAATATTAATGAAATGGTTTAAGGAGGATTAGAGTGAAATTGTAAAACTAAGGGAAGAAAATAAGCAAATGAAAGAAAGGATAGTACAACACCTGGACCTATGTGAAGAAGCATTGGAGGATAGAAAAATAATGGTCAAGAGTTCATTACCCCTACAAAAACAATTGAAAAATCTATACAAGCAGAATAGGGCATTGAATACAAAGGATAGACTGATAAAGGAACAAATGGAAAAAAGGAATTTGGACTTGTTTTCCCAAGTTACAGTGGAATAGTTTGATGACAATCAGGATCAATATGCATATTTTTTATTTTTTGAATTTATATTATGGTTTTGGATCAATTCTGAAGTAGTTTTCAACACCAACAAATGAAAAGAGAGATTTCAAAGCAACTCTGGTGGAAAAACTCCTCGAACAGAGATTTCACAGCAAATGTTTTTGGTTGTTGTGAAATCACCAGCCAATGCATAAAGGAGTATGTTCATCTTCCATATGGGATGAGTTTGATATGTCAACCTAAATATTGGATAATGAAACCTTTTAAATCCATTATATATATGTAACATAAATTTATTAGGGTGTATAAGTTAGTCACAAACTGAAACCCTAAATTCTAGGAACCCATGAAAATTTAGTTGGAAATATGTTAAGAAAGTAGTTTATCAGTTGTAACTTATTTTTGGGTAAGAAACCATAAATATTTGATCGAGTTGGATATTGGTGGGCACCCACCTTTTCCAACTTGCTCAAAACAGGTTTTTGGCAATTTTGGTAATTTACTATTTTTAGCAATTTTTAACTTTGAGGGCCATTTTGAGGGCTTAAATGAAGGTTTTTTGGGATACCTCAATGATACCTTTAAAAATATACCTCCTCAAGTTTTTTAGGGCCAAAATGAATCTCCTCAACGATACCTTTAAAAAGAGCTATCATGCTCCCCAAACAGAGATTGTATGCAAAAGTTACGACCCTAAGAAGTTGATGTACTAACTTATCCAAACGGTGGCCACATGACTTTTGGCGCTTCATCTCATACGGTTAGGTTTTTTCGATGTCTAAAGTTTATGAAATTCTAGTTTATTGTAAAAAATGCCTTCAGAGCCTCATTGTAATCATCTTCTTGTGAATGAGCCCAGCCATTACATCTCTTATTCGAGCAAGCTTGTTTTCCGCTGCATTTTATAGTTTCAGCTTATTTCCTTATTGAATAGAATAGCAGTTTTAATGTATCTATGTTATTCTGTGTTAATCATCTTTTAATAATTTGTATTCATTTTGTTCTTCTCATAAAATCCAGATCACTATTCTGACTTCATGGAATCAACATTAAGTGTAACGTTATTTATTTTAATGAAAAAGACAAAAGAATGGTCCGAGCGTTGAGTAAGAAGATTGTTGGCATTGTAATATTTCTTGAATATTAATGAAATGTTTGCAGACAAGTGTCCGAGGCTTTTGCGCATAGATTCATGTGTTCAACTATTGTAGTCAGTGTCACTAGTGTATGTTCTTCTTTATTTTTTTATCATTAACTATATTTTTCTATGTTTGAATGAGAAATTGTTGATGCATAAATCATTTTCATATGATATATATCTATCTTGTTTCAAATATTCATTTCCAGAATAATAATTTTATGTAGAATTCATCTAAGTTTCTAGAAGTTTCTCAAAAACTAAAATAATAGTCAACAATATTTTCATGCCTTGCTAATAAATTTGCTTGACAACTTGACTTCACGAGCTAATATATCTAGATACATGAATCGAAATTGTGACTAGGAGGAATCATTGGAAATATAATATGATCAAGATTATATAAAAAATTATTTCAATGCATAAAACATCGATTATACTATCCGTAAAAGTAAAACACAGTCGACCTTTTAAAAGGGAAATTAATTAAATTAAAAAAAAAAAAATTATTTAAAAAAACTTTTATTAAAGACGGGAAGGGGTCAACTTCAAGATATGAATATAAATGATTTCAATTACTTAATGAGAATTAATCAAGTCATTAATTAAGGTGAATGTTTCAATAATAAAATTGTACGAAAAATCCAAGAAGATAAAACCCTAACTTCCTCAACGCGTTATAAGAGAAAAATTTTAAAAGGCGAGGAGGTTTTTTTATAAAAGCCCATTATCAGAAGGGAAGAGGTAGTAGACCAGAAGAAGAAGGTACATACATTAATATGCAGTGAAACTTTTGATCAATGAAAAGATATCTCCAATCCATCTTCTCCACTCTTTTTCTTCTTCTACACTAATTTTTCATGGCTTTATGTTTGTATTATTGAACCAAGCATGGGGTTGAGACTTCATTTTTCGTTCTTGTATTCTTCAAAGATTTTTTTGGTATGATGATGGAGCATTTACATCCATGATTTTTATTGTAATATGCTTTGTATATTGTTGAATATATTTCATGAATAAAACTCCACAAAGAATCACATCAGGGCATGAATTCAATGATGTTTCAGATCTTGGGATTTCTAAGTGTAAGATGTGTTAGGGAGTATTAATTTACAAAGTCAAAACAATTTGTTTGGTTGATTGATTATCGTGGTCATGTATTGGATTCTCAAAATACATGTGCCAAGGTCCTAGGATCAGTGCCCCACTACCTTACCTTCTCCACCCACTACAACTAGCATTCTAGCCATATTAACCATACCCACCAGATACTTTGAATCATGGCATATATGCATAGGCTAATCAATTAATATTTACCAGACTTTTATGGGCTACGTAGTAGTCTATTTATTGTAGGCTCGTGGTATAACTTTCCCCTCTCCTAGCCCCCTCTAGATGTTTACTTTTTCGATCCCGATCGAGCCACTGACCCATCCGATTTTTATCCTCTGGCTTGTTTGAGTTCATTCACTTATGAGTCATGTTTGTTTTAATTGATTCATGTCTAGGGGGTTAGAGTTTCATTACAAGTCATAGTTAAAGTGGTTAGTCCTGTCCCAAGGTAAATTTAGTTAGTTACATGATCCTTTGTCATTATTAGAGAGGGTGAATTCTAAAATTATCAAACCATGTCATAATAAGGTCATGTGAGCAGGTTTGCATGTGTACTAAAAATGTCATATATTTTCCAATCCAGTTTGTACCTTTTCAAAACGTGTAACAAATCATTTTCAAATGCACTGCAAAATCTCCTAACTTTCCACAATGACTAAGACATCATGTCAAATCACTTAAAATATTTCTATAATGGTCACGAAATTGTGGGAATAAGTTCATGAAAGTTGGTACAGTTTTTTGTAAACCAAGTTTTATAATTCATGTGAAGTTTCCTCTTTTAAATTATTGAATTTCTAATTTGCTTCGAAACTGTGACACCCTCTTCAAAACTGTGACATTGGATATGAAACTCCTTATAGGTACTGCGAAACTACATGCGATGTGAAATTACATGTCTTCTACGAAATCACTAGATCGGCTGAACCTGCTGCTAATTCCTAAAGTCTTGCCTAAACATTAGACACCCTTGAAACTTCATTTTTTCTTGCATATTCCTGACATGGTAATACCCTAATGTCCTATCAAAGTTATGCCATCTCATTCGCTGCAAAATCCCTATTGATAAAGCCTTGTAGCCCTATCTTCCAAATTAAACCTAATCCACCAAGTTTCCCCTGCATATTGTTTAAGATTTTATATCCTCAACACCCACCATCATCACAATACTCTTCACAAACAACCATGGAGAAAACAAAAGGAGAATAATAAAGTACACAACGGAGGTGACATAGTGAGAATCGAAGCCAAATGTTTGCAATTACTGGACTCAAATATTGTTTTCAAAGAATCCTTATAGGCAGTAGAATGCATTCCTTGTGTAGTTGATCTCTTTTCTTTGAGCTAATGGATCTTAGATATTTGTTGGACCCTATCAAATAATTTCCTAGGTCTTCAGTACCTCTTTTGATGCAGGTTTGAACCAAACAAAACCCACGGGATTCCTTCCTAACCCCTTTTCCCTTTTTTAACAAAGTTTTTGGGTACTAGCCCTTTTTCTTCATCCCTCAAATGCATGTGACCACGAGCTATGACCTAGTGATATTATATAGGTTCTTATCTAGAGTCTTGAGAGCTCATGGGCTCCAAAACTTTGACTTCGGAAGCTCTTGCTGCTTCATGCCTTATTTCTCCCGAACACTAAATTGGAGAACTTCATGAAGTGAGGTGGATTAACAATCCACAACTTCCTCAACAACCGACGGTTTGGATTTATTATAGAACTCCGAGCTTCGAAATTTCTAGGCTATCCATACTCTCCAACCTTCTAGAGTGCCCAGTCTCTGGATAGTTGTATTGATTTCCATGTGCCTTCTCTTGATCAACGGTCAAGATTAAATCAGGCGTTCGGGATTTCTCAACTCGATGCAACTGCAACACAATTCCTCTGGAGTACTAAGTCTCCATACCTTGGGATCAGGTTCCATGCATCCCCTGGGGCCCACGGTCTCCATTCTTGAACTAATAAATATTGTTAATGTCACATCAAATTTAGTACTTTTCAAATTGTGGGGACATGGGTTGGCAGTTTTGGAGTAACCCGTCGATCGTTACACAATTGTCCCCACGCTGACACGTACCCCTTCTAGGAAACCGTGGTTTGGATTACAGGACCTCCCTATAGAATTATCTGCCACACAACTTCGATCTCTGCAATGCCTCCCGACCATCGATCTTGATAGATCGTGATCAAAGTTAATGCAGCCCCGATCTCGCTAACTTCTTCGACAAGTTTCACTACCTTGTGCCACCACCTGGAGATTTTTGCATCAAAGATGGAACGTTATATAAATTCAAGTTGCTCAAGTTTTATTTGGGGAATCTCACTTCAGGAGAATTGAGAATTGGGAATGGATAACACAAATTCCTGAACGCCGAAATGGATCTAGACTGTTGATCTTGAACTGATCATAGTCATTAGATCCATGAGGAGAATATGTGTCATGGAAGGAGATCTATGTCAGTAGACCACGTCAGCAAGGACATGTGGTACAATCAGATGATGACAAGTGTCAAGATGAAAATGGTATTTCAGGTACGTTTAATTCACCAATCTAAGTGACACGTGGAAGCCACTCGACCAGTTCTAGGTCAGCAAGTTACGTCACTTCGGGAGTATGTAATTCGAAGGAAACCAGTTTCTAACATCAGAAATCACCAGAAGTGTTGAAGGCCGAAGTTAACGCTAATCGTTGATCTAATTCAAAACTCAAGCTAAGTTTTTTCCTTGGCTTATTCTACTGTTTGATTTCCACGGAATTAAAATGCTAGCACAGTTACTAAATCCTCATTTTACTTCCTTTGCAGGTTATGCAAGTTGGTGTAATCAGATGAAGGAATCATCTTACCTTGAAAGGTGTTCGAGTTCCATGTCCTTCCTTGAACGATCTATGTGTGCATTAATCTTCAACTACATAGAGAATTTGTAGAGACTTTCCAAGGGTTCTATTTACAATATAGAGGGATGTGGAATTATTAATTTGTGGTATTCCAAATGTAAAGTTTGAACTAGATTCATTTGAATACGAGAGTTATTTTTGCAAGACACTTTGTAGTCTATGGAATCACTGTATTTCTCTGGTAATAGATAAAATAAAGGATATATTCAGACTGCTATTCTTTTATCTCATTTTACATGTTATCAAATTGATAAGCACCCATTTAAGTTTATTCCTTAATCCACCATTTCTCTACAGTGATTGTTATGTACAGATTTGAATAGAAATTCAAAATATATATAATCCAATGGTCAATAGGAACATAATAATAGTTCTATCATTTCTTTATGTATGAGCATATATATATATATATATATATATATATATATATATATATGTATATATACGACCATCATATCTCAAACAACCAATATTTCCAGTATTATTTAACTATGATAAGCCATCATATTCCTAACAATTAATAATCATAACCATAACATTGACAAGGAATTCAAGCCAAGACACATATCTGAAACATGATGCTGGAATACAAATGGAACAACCACGTTCCACCCAACCATAGAACAGAACAACCAAGTTCACTTTCTCTGTTCACCCCCTAGCCTGACCATGAGTCCAAAAGGGAAAACTGAATGATCCTCCTTAGCTATAGTTACCATCCACAGATCCTAAAATCCTTTTCCTCACACTAACAGTGCTCATAACAGCAAATAGTTTCTTTTACCCAACATACTAAGCAGTTTTCTGCCTCCTCCATATGTTGTTTTTATATTCATCTGTGTGCTTAGGTATTTCCTTCCATCGAGAAATTCAAAGCTTTAAAAATCCTTGATTTTTAGGGGCTACTATTGGTCAAATTCCACATTTTCCACTTGTAAAAATCAGCCTTGAGGTAACTCAAACCTATTCCGCAGTCATGAGTCATGGTCAGTTATTTTTAACCTGGTTGTTCCATTTGTCTTCCAACATTTAATTTATTAAAAGTTTATCTTACACATGTGTCAAAATAAAAGAGGATAGTTGGGAAAGTCAAATATTTTCCCAATTAGTCATCAAATAATTAATTACAACAATCAAAATTCCAAATTCAGATTTTCCATAAATGACAAATAATTTCCAAATCCGAATTTTCCAAAAACGGAAATTTATTTCAAAGTTCACTTAGAATTTAATATTCTAAAATTTGAGGATATTAAATCCTCTCCCCATTAAGTACAACATTGTCCTCAATGTTCATTCCTCTTTCGAAATAGAGTTGTATAATATTTCCGTAAATCTTCCTCCAATTCCCAAGTGGCCTCCTCAGGGATAAAGTTCTTCCATTTCACTTTTACCTGGGCAATGGCTCTGTTCCGTAGTACTGTTTCTTTCTTGTCTAGAATGCATAGAGGTTCCTCTTGGAACTCGCCTTCTGGTTCCACCTGCACCATTTTCTAATCAATGATGTGAGTAGGATCATGAATATACTTTTTTAATAAGTAAACATGAAAAATATTATGAACTTTTAAGTTTGCAGGAAGTACTAGTCGATACTCCACGGGTCCGATTTGAGTTAAAATATTGAATGGGCCACAAAACTTGGGTGCCAACTTTGAACAATTTCCTAGCTTTACAGAGCTCCTCCTTTCTATGAATTTCAGATATACATGGTCCCCAATTTGACATTCCAGGTGTCTCCTTTTTAAATATGAGTAGCTTTTCTGTCGGTCTTGGTCCTCCTTTAAATTATGTTGTACTCTTTTTACCATTTTCTCCATTTCCTGGAGTAGTTCCAGTCCCATCATAAGTCTGTCAATTGGATTATCCAATCTAATTGGGGTTGTGCATTTCCTTCTGTATAATGTTTCGAATGGACTCATCTTGGATGATGTCTGATAGCCATTATTGTAAACAAATTCAACTAAGTATAGGTACTCCTCCCACTTAGTTGATTTCGTTCTCATGTACATTTGTAACATGTCTTCCACAATCTGACTCGTTCGTTCGGTTTTCCCATCCATTTGTTGATGGTAGCTTTTGTTGAAATTCAAGTTAGTATCCAATCCTGCAAGGAATTCCATCCAAAATTTCGACACAAGTTTGACATCTCTATCAGAGATCACCATCTTAGGAATTCCATGCAATCTAAATATTTCTTTCATAAAAAATTCAGCAATATTAATTTCTTTATAAGTAGATTTCAAAGGTATAAAATGTGAATATTTTCTAAGTTTATCAATCACTACCATAATCGAGTCATTTTATTTTGAGTCTTCGGAAAACCCATGATGAAGTTCAACGAGATAATATCCCACTTCCATTGTGGTATAGGTAGAGGTTATCCCATACCAGTTGGATGCTGGTGTTCAGCCTTTACCTGTTGACAATCTAAGAATTTAGATAAATATTCAGTTGTTTCACTCTTCATGTTAGGCCAATAAAACAATTTTCTTAAGGGTGTTATCATTTTCTGGTATCTTGGATGACCAAAATACAACCTTTTGTGCAATTTTTCAAGACTTGTTGATTTTAAATCAGTAGAATTAGGTACGTACAACCTGTTTTTGAACCTTAGCAGTCCATTTTTATCTAAACTCATATCTATTTTCTTCAGTTTTTCTGCATTTTCTTGCAATTTTGTTGATGTTTTGATGTACCTTTTGTCATTACTGCTTGCAGATTTTATTCTTTGTTCGATGTCGTTTTCTACTTTGCTAACACTTATCTCATAAAGTCTGTTAGTCCTTCGACTTAGAGCATATGAAACTTTGTTTTTTTTACCTTTGATGTGTCGTACTTCGAAATCCAATTCACTTAAAAAGGCTAGCCATGTCGCTTGCCTTGCATTGAGATCTGGTTGACTGAATAAAAGCTTTACACCATTGTTTTCGGTTAGTAGAAGAAACCTTCTCCCCATTAAATAATGTCGCCACATTTTCACAGCATGAATTACAGCTGCTAAACCCAAATTATGTGTAACGTAATTCCATTGATGTTCTTTCAGTTTACATGATTTGCAATTGATGACGTTTCCATCGTGTGTTAGGACACCTCCCACGCCTTCTTTGCTTTCATCTTGTAACAACCCTGGTTAAATAGATGCATAGGGATGATTAATTATAATTAATTTGATAATCTGACTATCCTAATATGTTAGTTAAACAATAATTATTTCTTAAATAATATTAACTAATTAATTATTATTAATTATTTGTCCATATTTGTCAATGATTAATTAATTATTAATTGACTCACTAATTAATTGAGTAAAGAATTAAAGGGGGTTAATAATTTAGTGTATTAAAGATTTACGTATACGGGGGGGGAAGAAACATTAAATAAGGGGATAAGATATTAAAAATAGGGATAAGATAATAAATAAGGGGATAAGATAATAAATAAAGGGATAAGGAAATTAATGAAGGGGGAAGAGTCGGTGAAGCGGGAATATGATGGGGAAGAGTCTTACGGGAAGGGCATTATTTTGGGAGGCAGGAGGCATTTTGAGGGAAGGATATATTTCTGTGGGAGATTTGTCTGTGGAGATCTCTCATCTGAGGAGTTTGGTTTTGGGGTTTTTTGGTTAATCAGAAGCAGGGGGCATCGGTTTGTTGGGGGTTTTTGGCACGGGGGCCAGGATATCCTTACGGTATCCTAGAGCTAGGGAGTCAGACAGGCTGATCCTAGATGGCAAGGAGGAAAACTCAGTTTTGGGCAGTGTTTGACACAGTTTCAACTTCAACATTGGACCAACGAAGCAGTTGGAATTAGCATCAGAAACAAGTAGTTTATTTATGAAATTGCTAAGTTATTTTCATGTTGTAGTTAAATTTTAAATTTTGTCGAATATTATATGCTCATATGATGGCGAATGAATTATTTATGTATGAAAAAGAATTTTATGTTTAATTGTATGAAATATTTTGGATTTAATTTAGTTAGGACTCTATGCATGGTATCAAAGATTCAGTTTGAAGCACTGGATCCTTAAGGGCCTATCCACCTACCCGCTTGTAAGAAGGAAGAAGGAATTGTTCAACACTAACCCAAAAATTTAAATAGCCCCTAATTGGTTATATTGAAACCCTTTTCCCTGAAATCCTAAACAATCCCTAAATAATCTGTATATGAAAATATATATGTAATTGTAAATATAAATTAGGGCCAAGCTCAGACTCAAAGCTCCAGCTCCACTAATCTGCAAAGCAATACCCAAAAATAAATATCAGACACATGAATCAAAAGGCACCTGTTCTATTAATTTTTCCACTTTGAAAACCCGCTGACAATAGAAAATTTAAACTTGAGAATAATTATATGGCAATTCCACTGTTTAATAGGTACAATGGTTACCAGACAATTGGAACAAAAAAAAAAATTCTAAGAAAGAAATTGATCCAAGTATGTATGTTGGAATGGCATATATAACACGGAATGTGTTGTAACCCTAAGATGAACATAAATTGTAAAATGAGGAGAAACTTGTAAAATGGTACTCAATAAATTCGACTAACTAGATTTAAATACACGGGGAGAGAAACTAGAAGCCACCATTATGTTGTTCAGACTTTGTAAATATACACCTCCATAAACAAAATCAATAGCTAACTGATAATCACCACATAGAGTGAAAGAAATCGTTGTTAACAAAATAAAAATTCAATATATTCAAAAACAACCGTAAATAATCAAAATATGATATAATAAAAGTGAGAAACTAAACTATTCTGGATCGTCTTCCATGTGCATGAGATCCCATACTGATTATATTAGAACAGCGAGAGCATGAAACCAATAAAATTTACCCACTCTAATTTAATTAGAGTGGCCACATGAAAACGACTAACGTATCTATCATTGCTTGATCACATGTTCTTATTAAAGATTAGATGTCCAAAATTCGAAAATTAAAATCACCTAAACATGCACTGAAGCTGAATGGAAAAATACTTTCTTTAACAAAGTATACTTGTTTAACTTAATAATCCCCTGACATAATACAACTAAATTTCACATAAAAGAACCTTGAAGCAGACTCTTAAGTCGTCTTTTCAGTTTTTTCTGGCAAAAATTGGATTTCTAATCCAGTAAGCCAACCTATTTATTGAGCTCAATTTCCCTGAGGAAGAGATTAATTAAGTATACACATCAATTGCCATAAAACTAAGGGGATATACCTAGAAAATTCACGTGATAATGAGCCTGAATTGAATATTTCTTCTGTAATTTTCTCTAGTTACACTTGGAACCAGACAGAACAGTGGAAACAACTGTCCGAGGACAATCCTTACGCTCAAGAAACTATTAACTCTTACAGACAGCCACGAGATTAATAAAACGAAGTCACTCGAAATCAAACTCAAGAAGTTCAAGTGACTTCGTTTGGGAAATGGATAAACATCTTATTTTCTTTATTCTGCCTGATTCAGGAAGCCAAGAGTATGCCAAGCAACAAAAGTTTTTGCAATGTATTTGTCCCAATTTTGAGCAGATTGTGGGATTTTGGGACCACAATGGATGCCTCCGCCACATTTAAGGGCACGTATCGATCAATACAAGAGTATTTATATCGATTGATATGGGGAAAATGGTGAGGGGGGTGTGCTCAGGTTGGGATTTGAATTCTCTCCTGTAAATTAAATTCAGGCTTCTTGGGATTTAATACCATGAACACCACCAATGCTATTACTCCTACAATATAAAAAACTATGAATATGAGCGAGAATACACAGCAACAACATCTGGTGAAGGAGAATGTGGAAACCTGGTTATTCTCTCGAAATCCCCTGGGTGCTCTACGATACGGAGGCGGAGAAGAACCCTCCATGACTCTTCCTTAATTATTTTGGTCACTCTCAATTTTTCTCGCATTCCACTTGTTACATCGGCCTCATACTACACAAACCAACACAT
Source organism: Picea sitchensis (assembly GCA_010110895.2). NCBI lineage: Eukaryota > Viridiplantae > Streptophyta > Pinopsida > Pinales > Pinaceae > Picea > Picea sitchensis. The sequence continues at coordinate 36,472 of SNQJ01S0017529.1, read as the reverse complement.
AAACCCTACACAAACCCATGAATCCTTTGTTCTCAACGCTCGCCCATCAACTATCGCCCACAAAGTACATTCAATACATAACACATACCAAGGGCCAAGTTATCGAGAAGGAGGAGCATGAACTGTGCACAACACAAGACAAGGCCATATGCACCACACAGCCCAACCGTAGTGCCCAACCACGGTCGAGGAGTCGTGCCTGCACAAACACAAAACAATTTTTTTTTATCAAAAAAAAATAATAAAACAAGAAGAAAAATGCGCTCAACAGAACAATGATGATAATCACCATGGATGGATTAAAACGAGTATTAAACCCACCATAGGGATCATTGTTTCTATCAGGAGGAGCACTGCTATTATCGACCAATATGACACCGAAAAACGGGGAAGCAATACTGAGATTCACAGAGTTATCCATGAAAATCAAATCAAAACCTTCGCGCGTTTGAAACTGATTTACAGGAGGAGAAGGCATATTTACAATCTCTGAAGAGCAAAGTGGAGAGGTGGTAGAGGAAAGAGGTGGAAGTGAAGGAGCATTAGGGCTAAGGAATAGTATAGGGTTTAGGTATGAAGAGTTGGAGGGGATGAGGGTGACACGTGGGCTTCATGCCTGCCCGCCCTTTAGATATTTAAAAAGAACTTTGTTTTTAAATTATTTACGTAAATTATATATTCTTTTATTTTAGTTACATTTTATTTTCTTATTTATTTATTATTGATTATCGTAAATTATTTATATATGTTATTTGTTAAATTGTTTATTTATATATGTTAAAAAAAATTAGGTTAATTTAGTTTGAATTAATTTAAAGTTAATTCAGGTTAATTTAGTATAAAAATAATTTTTAAAGATAATTAAGAAACTTCAAAATTTTTAGTGTAATTAATTATCTTTAAAAAATAAATTAATTAGATTAGTTGTGTATTTAGTGTAAAGTTAAACTACATTAAAGTTAATTAAAATGTTAGAGGGTCCATGGGTTTTGAACCCAAGACCACCCACCAAGCGAAGCACCTTAAGAAGAGCACTAACACCAACGCACCACACATATCACTTTTACAAAATAAATTCACATATAAATAATTTAATTATCAATAGTAGCAAAGTACTACCCTGACAAATAATCTTCAATTATCCAAGAGTCAATCTCACGAGATCTTACACACAACTCATCGAGCCAATCATCGAGCCCTTCCATTCCATTCCACCAATCAAAGTCAAACACTAAGCTTCAATGCATCACCTCAGGCTCACTACATCATACGACCACAAGTCAGGAAGCAATACATAACCACGGCACATAAGCGCTAAGTTCCAATGCCGAAAGCCACTCTACAATCCTTAAAGACTTGCACCTGCAGCCACCGAGACACGCAATTCAATGCATATGTACAACGCACCAAGGAAAGCTCACAATTCAAGCATCAACGGATAATTAGTTGTAAGCGAAAAGTTTAAAGGACTTAGACTAGGACAAGCGGGAAGGAGGCGACATACACACTAGGAGAGTAAGCCAGAGGAATTGGCAAGTATGGCACAAGG
>SNQJ01S0017528.1:54614-80625 GCA_010110895.2 Picea sitchensis | reverse complement strand
TCTGATACCAACTTGATCTAAAATTGAAGAAGACTTGAAAAACTTGAAAATTTATTGCAAGTGAAATGTTATGTGTTTAAAGCAAATGGATCAGTTTGCAACACATAAATTAAAGGATTACTTATGAAAATTACACATAGACAGCAGCATAATGATTGAACATAAGAACATAAACACAACAATTTGATAAAGGAGTTCACCCCTCTTATGGGCTACATCTCCTGGTCCAACTTCCAATGGTTTATTATTATTTATTGCTCAAAAGTGCTCAAAAACATGTCTTACAATGCTCAAACTGACAAACCGACTGCTTCAATGGCTTCCCAGTGTCCCAAAACCCCTGTCTAGGCTCTTTTGGCACCTCAATTGGTCGAAAAATGAGAAAGATAGGCCTCCTGGAAGTCTCCTTCTTCTAGCTTGTTGTCTCTGGTTCTACAATTCACACCCCCTTGATTGAACCTGGCTCACACACTCATTTAAGCGCAAAAACCCAGCACCGGGCGCAACCACGCCAACGGTGCAAACCGTAGGATGATTAAGGGTGCACCAGCTCCTAACCGCCTCGGCACCTGGGCGTATGGTAGCATATAACCGCGTGCTTAGCTAAAAGGTGGTTAACGGTTGAACCGCTCCAACCGTGCTAACTCCTCCGCTCCAGTCGTGGGCACATGGTACACGGCATATGACCAAGGGTCATATCAAAACCCCGCGCGCACATATTGTACCACCGGTTACACATCATATAACAAAAACCATGCTGTATTGACATCCGTGCGTATGTATATAACATATGGTTATATGGTATGGAATAGAACCATGGGTCGGGGCTAAGCCCCGGCCCGCCCCCCTTTCCATTTAAACAACAACCAAATTTAAATATAAATGCGTCGACATTCACAACAAGGAACAATGGGCGGAATGTTGGTTAGCGGAATTTGCAAAGGCATTGTGCAGTGGGGAGGTCCGGGGGTCGAACCCCGCGGCCTCCAATAGATTTTACATAAAACTACTTAGCCAACCAGTGAGTGACACGTGGCACCCACGAATTGGGCCACGTGTCCTCACACCATTCGCCATCTACAGGACATGTGTCGCTCCCAGATTCGACGATCATCAACCAATATAAACCTTCCACATCACCATTGTACGGTCGTATGGCCTGAACGACCCTGCCATGTCAGACTGTACGGACTGTACGGACTGTACAGTTAGCACCAAAATTTTTGCCTGTTTGGCTTGGCGAACAGATCGCGATATCTTCTCCATACGGCGTCCGTTTGGCAAAGTAAATATACCGTCAGAATCAAGAAGACGAGACAGACACAATGACACTGTTTTCGTTGCATTCCGAGCACTTTGAAAATTGAGCAAAATTTGATCCCTTGATCAAGCAGATTCAACCATTTATCTGGAATGAACGTGCACCTTCTAGAGTAAAAATTAAACTTTGGAATGAAGAACTCTAGCGCCAGGTGGGAACACTTAAAATAACCAAACTCTGACGTTTCGATCAGTGCTGATGGTTGGCTCTTATAATCGACTTTTCTTCCAGACAGTGCAGCTCGTTTAAAAAATACATAGGTAACAATCATTCTTCACTATCGTTGTTCATTCACGTCCAAGTGGTCATGCAGCTGTCATAGTGCTACCAAGTTCTAGTGGTTGAGCGTTGCTAGATATAAGTAGTGCAATGTGCACAATCCTAGGTAAAGAAAAACAAGAAAATACTTGTACACTTTTGTTACTTTGATGATTCATTAGAATTAGTGTAGAACATCTTTTAGTTTTGATTAATGAATTTGTATATTCTATAGGAGAAGTATTATTATTTTAAAAAAAAGGTTGAAATTAATGCGTTATTATAAAGTTACCTTAGGATTATCCTCTTTAAAGGATCATAATCCTTGACTTGCTTAAACTTGTTGATCAATCAAGAGGGTCATTATGTACACTCGTTGTTTGTATAAATGAAGATTGTTTACACTTTACATCTATATAAAAGAAGTTGATTGTTTGCTCAACCCTTGGAGTGTAGATTAGTTAGGCACATCTTATTCAGTTCACATAAAATGTTAGTGCATTAGTTGCACAACCACAAATAAGGTTGGAAGTTAATAACACTATTATAGCAAGATTTGCCTCACCATTGCTATCTTGCACAGAGGGCCTTTTTCCATTTCCCTATGCAAACTTGACATCCCTTTTTGATGAATCCAGAGATAAAAATGCATATTTTTTCACATAAATGTGCGATATCTACTATACATCATGCGTATATGTAGGTTGCTCCACTACAACCCGCGTACATCGGGATTTGTGCTAGAAAATAAAAAAATAAAGTCGAGTTTCCATGTCACGATAGGAGATCTCTTATCCTTGGCCTTCCATATACTAGAAACGTTCCGACTCAGCCCTTCAATTGCATTTTGAAAGCTATAAGAACACAATTCCGAGCTATGGAAAAGAGGAGAAAGCATTCAAATTTGAGAGAAAAGTTACTCTGGAGAAATTACTTTATATTGAGTCTGCATCCCTTTGTCCCTCAAGTCTGAACACAGTGTTCAACCCCCAAGCTCTTTACCTATTGTTGAGAGACCCTTATTGTCTCTTTCCTATGAGCTTGCCTTTGGTGGAGGATTGAAGTGGTGGAGGCCCAGTTGGAAGGAACTTGCTTTCTTGGTTTCGAACCGTGTCGACAAATCTTGCTATAACAAACACTTTTACTTCTTGTTGCTTCTTCACATAGACCTTTGTTGAGTGGAATCTCTTCTAGTTTCTTGAAGAGGTGAATTGGTGATTTGGGAAAATAGTATATTTAGTTAATTAAATGATAGAAGATGTTAAAAAAAAACTATATATATATATATATANGAGAGAGAGAGAGAGAGAGAGAGAGAGAGTTGCATGAAATCGTAAGTATTATGTTTATCAAGTTGACTTTATTTTATGTTTTTGCTTACTCATTTATGTCCAGTTGGGAGGATGTTATATATGGTATTACAACAGGGTTCCACTCTACGACACTAGACTCGTTACAACTTCCAATGATTTATATTTAATTAAGGATGTATCACTAATATAAATCAATTTTTTTTTATGGTAGGTATCATGGATAGAGGACGAAGGATGAGTAGATGTCAGGGTGTAGGAGAAAGAGGTATGCTTTCTCCAAGTGCATATACACCCGAGGGATATGCTCCATAGGGAAAATAGCAAACTACCGAGCAAGAGCAAGTTGCATTGGGAGATTTCATGGGTATGATGAGGTATTTTCAAAGGATGTCATAGGCATTGATAAATCTCCTTGACTATGATGAGGGAAGGGAGTTTGTACCCAATGAGAGTTCACAATGCCCTCCTGTAGTTATTGGTAGTATTCATAGAGAAGTCAAAAAGGTAAAATTTCCCGAGTTCTCAGGTGCCATAGATGGTTTAGTCGCCGAAGCTTGGTTGGAGAATATGGAAATGTGTTTTTCATTACACAATTATACCTCCAACATGAAAGTCTGCATGGTGGTTTTCCAGCTAAAAGGGAGTGCACTTATTTGGTGGAAGATACTCTTACCATAGTTGAATATGGCCATTGAAGATGTGTCTTGGGAATTATTCGATGAGCGATTCCGAGAGAGGTACCTATTTGATGATTTTATTGAGTGGCAGCTTAATGAATTCAATGCTTTATGACATGATAGTCATATAATACATGAGTATGAGGCTAGGTTTATGGAGTTACTTAGATATGCTTCGCACCTGAACACTGAAAAGTTAAAGGTGAATAAGTTTATGTTTGGTATCAACTACAACATTCGTTCTAAGGTGAGGATCTTGATGCCTCAGAATTTGCATGATGTTGTACAAAAATATTTTATCATTGAGGAGGAATTGAAGAGTGGAGGTCAGGGTAGGAATCCTTCTAGGAAGATAGGATAGACTCCACATAGAGTGTCGTAGCGATAGACACCCGTTAGATAGACTTTTAGTCAAGGAGATACACCCAAAGGACTTATATTTTCTACACCATGCAGACAGAATACCAATCAAAGGACTCAGTATAGAGCACCACCGCAGGAAAAACCACGTCGTACTTAGTAGCAACCTTGTCGTCCTCAATAGAAACAATGGTATATATCAGTTTCGTAGAACAGATTAGGACCTTAGAACCCTAGAACAATAGATTTTTCTTCTAGAACTAGGAGCATCGACCCTAAGAATGGATGTTGGACTTGTAGAGAACCCCATTATCAGATAGGTTGTCCTATCGAGGAGCAAAGAGCTACTAGATCAATAGGAAAAATGATAGTAGGAGATCTGGGCAAGGCCCATAAGATTCATGCCTTGGTGAATAACTGCCAAACCGAGCATCAATCTATAGTGCTTGAGACTTCAGGTATGATATCAGATCAACAATTTATAATTTTGATAGATCCATGAGCTACTGAGAGTTTTATATCTAATGATATGCTCAAAAGAATTAAGGTGAAGGTAGTCGAACAAGATGATTTTAGATATGTAGAATTGGCATCAGGAACCAAGCAGAAAGCTAGAGGAAAGGTTAAAGGTTGTATTATTAATTTGGGTGAATTCATTGCAAGTGTTAACCTTTTTGTCACAACCTTGGGATCTTACGAAATTGTGATTGGAATGGATTGGTTAGAATTGCATGATGGGATACTTAACTGTAAGATGAAAAGATTAAACTTAATTGATTATTTTGGACATAATAGAGTAATTGTAAGAAGAAACCAAGGAGTATCGCTAATATTTATTAACTATTGGGAAGGGGTCGAGCTTGGGATAACCCGCTGCTCGAGCATGCAGACAACGATCTTATGCCAGAGGGCCTAATACTAATACTCTAAACAAACGAGCATCCGACTACTGTCTAAGAAAACTACTTAACAAAAAGAAAACGTATATGTAATCAAGATCATGGAAAGAAAAATAATTCATCTACCAAGAAGATCATCACATAGATGAGGTAAACTACTTAGCATAAAGAAAAAGAAACACATATGTAATCAAGATCACGGTAAGAAAAATAATTCATCTAGTAGGACATTCATCACATAGAATCACAACGATTTACTTTCATCATTTAAAGCAAAGAACATCAAAATATTGCACCAAATAACTTGACAATAGAATTAATTGCTCTTACTCATTCACTACAACATTCATGGAATAGGAAAGGAAGCAATTCTTCTCCAACTCCAATCACATACATCTGATGAAAAATAACTCGTCTTTGGTCCATAAAGGCTTCTTACTTCATAGCAGTCTCAAAATAATTATCAACAACCAAAAGAAAAAACATTCTTACAACAACCATCAACCCTTTGACCATCGGTCGATGTCCCTATTTATAATATAAAGTCTTAACAATAATTAATGGTAAAATACAATTTGAGATAATAAAAAATCACCACGTGCAATTATCATCTAACAGTCTTTCAACATTCCACCCGAGTTGTTTCTTGAAAAGGGTGGGCTCTTTCATAATCAGACCATCCGATAAAGAGTTCTTCACAGGTGTTGGCCCGTGGAAATATGTGTTGTTCCATTGGAGCAGCATATATTCCACTGATGTCTATTGCGTGCGCCTGATACTTTGTGAGGCTGAAGTTCAATTTATGAAGCATGGTTCTAGCTTTGATTGGATGTCCTATGAACTGCTATAATTGCCCTGGCTTTTCATCAGTGACCCTTGCGCATTCTTTGGCCCATAACACATCTTGTTCGGTGCATAGCTTGATTACTTCGTTTAGGTCGATCAACATATTAGGGATGCCAATATTGGGGAGCCCGACATACTTCACCGCTTAGGTGATTCAGTTTCGGTGTTTCTTTCGGTTCTTTGGCGGGGTCACAGGAAAGACTCTAGTCGGTAATCGGGAAGGTTATTCCTACATAGCTTGCTAGTCTCAGTCATTTTTAATACTTACGCGATCCCAAACGCTTCCTTTGAGTGACCTGTGAAGCCACCACTCCTCTTTGGTTTAAATGAATACATCATCATGCCATAGTGTGGCTAATCAAATACGATAGTCATGAATGCATAAATTATCATAGTAGTTACTTGACCTTTGGGGTCGAAAAAAGGGAGTCGGGCATGAGTTGATCGCATGTGTGCTTCCAAGAGGTTAGATATCATACAAAGAAAGTCATTAAATGTGTCCATAAACCATACCACCAAGAGTGCCAAGCATCATTCATCAATAACGGAGGTTCGGAAATTCAAAAGGATCGAAAGGATCGTACCACACGTTTTCCTACAACCCCGATCAACGACACTTTGATGTTCAGGATCCCATCCGTCGATTAGCTGTGGCATGCCAATTTTTCCAAACATCATGTTGCCAGGTGCAGATATTTTTTTGGCATGCCTAGTGTCGCTCCTTGATTTCTCTATAAATTCCAGGAGCTTTGTGAGAAAGTCTACGTATATGTCGATCTTGTATTCCCTGGAATTCTTGTTTGGTAAGTTCATCTTGGTGACGTCCTATTCAGAAATTATTTATCATCCATGGATGCCTTGAGTTCCTTACACTTTTTGTAACTATGGGATCCCCTTCAAACACGGGACGAGGTCTGCGAGGCAGCCAGAGTGCCAGGTCTCAGCCCCAGCGTGCCTGGGACTCTTTCTTGTTGGCTTCTTGTGTACTTGAGATTCCAAGAAGAGGTACAGGTATCTACTCAGAGGCAGTGTCAGTGTCCATGAAGGATCTAGGGATGGTTGCAGATACGTCCGAAAGAGCCATGCTGGAGATTGTGCCTTCTTCGGGCCCAAAACCATGGAGAAGAGGAAGGCCTAGGAAGAAACCTCGGGATGGAGAGGAGGACTGTCCTAAGGCCAAACTGAGTGCATGTCCAACCTTTGAGGAGTCTGTAATACTTACCAACCGTTCGGAGTTGGTCAGGATCGCTGAAAAAGGAGGAAGGAGAAGAGAGGGGAGGGAAGAAGCATTGGGTACTTCCGTCGAAAATTCCGCTCAACAATTAGAGCAAGCTCAACTTGCAATAGTTGAGCTCTACCAAGAGAATAGAGAATTGCGACATCAGTTGGCGGAAAGAAACCAGGGGATACCATTGTCACAAGGTCGCGCAAGAAGCACCGTTTGGTTGTAGAGACGACTTCGAGAATCAAAATACATGATTGTGCAATTACGCAAGGCACAGCGGATGGTAGCGATAGTGGAACATAAGACATCACAAAGTGCGAAAGAGAATTTGAGAGAGTACCAGTGCACATGAGCCAAATAGTTGGCGGGTTCTCGCTCCATGTTCTTGGGAGTGTTTCTCATCATCTCCTTGTATTTCTTCTTTTGTAAAATTTTGTAATCTTACGGTGACCGGGCCGGCTAGCCGAGTTGTCGGGGTTGTCTATTCATATGTAAACCAGGCCTGGCGGAATTTTTGATTGTGTATATAAAAAGAAAAGAAGGTGTTTGAATGTATCATGCTTCTTTCAGATGTGAATCAAGCATGTATTCTTATTCAAGTCTTTTATGTAAGTTATTAGATTTTTTGGGGATCATTGTTATTTCATCATGAGTCTGTTAATGTTTTTCTTTGTAAAATATTTGATATCAATTAATACTTCTGTGGAATTATCGACTTTGGTTATTGAAAAATTTAATCATGGAAAGACATTCAGCTAATGGAAAAGAATCATATTTGGATTCTCACTTGCACTGAAAGTACTTGAGAAAAGACTAGAGGCCACAACTATCGATACTAGGTGGCAGGAGTAATTATCATGTCATAAAAACAATTAGTTCACCCTCGCCGATACCAAACTTGTTTCGGGAGTTCGACTTTTGACAATGTCACTTTATCTATGCATGACGCTTATAATCGCACTTTTTTTCCGAACCCGAAAAGGTCGGCTTTCGGTGAAATCCTTTCCAAGGTTGTTTGTAAGAAATAAACACTACTATCGTCCGACGCCAACAAAGGTCAGTATTCGACTACTTTGACTTCTCAAAATGATTTTCGCCACCTTAAGATTTCATCGATGCTGAACTTCTCTAGGGAGTTGGGAAAATTACGGGTCGTTGATTCCTTGAGTAGTCGTCGTGTCTCTTAATATGGTTCTTTGTTGTATGTTCAAGAGAAAATTAAGACATGAAATGTATAAGATAAGTGGATTGTCCGTCTTAGACCAAGGCAAGAACAATCAAAGGTGGAAAACAAGGTGGTACCCAAAACGAAATGGTCACACAACTTTTAGGGTGTGTTGAGCACCTAACAAATGGCGATTCACTGGGTGAACCCAGAATCTTTGTGCCATGCAACATATATCTCTGGTGCTCATCCTAACCGTATTAACCTGAAGTTATACATATATATACATACATATATACACACACACACACACACACACACACACACATATATATATATATATATACACACACACACATACACACACACACACACACACACACACACACACACACACACACACATACACACACACACACACACACACACACATATATATATATATATATATATATATTATTTTTATTTATTTATTTATTATATTATTATTGGAAGTATTGTTTTAGGGATTGGTCGTTTACTAGGAGAGTATCAGGTTCCCCCCTCAGATTTTACAACCAGTAAGTACCTACCCCAATATTCTCCGCCACCTAGAAAGGTCCAAGCCATAGGTTCTGAAACTTGGAATGTTTTCCTTTGGGTTCATTTGCCCTGTACCACTTCAAGACTAAATCTCCTACTTCAAAGTTCTTTTCCTTAGATTTATGCTTATTGAACCATCTTTTCACTATCTGTTGATGAGCGAAATTTTTTGACTTAGCCTTTTCTCTCTCTTCTTCCATCATAAGCAGGGTGTTTATTCTTTGTTGCATAGTTGAGGATGGTTCTTCGTTAGAATCTTGGGCCAATTGGAGAGATGGAAAATAAAGCCCGTTTGGGAGGATGGCTTCCTGTCCGTAGACAAAAAGTAAGGAGAATTCCCTATAGCTTCTTTGGGTGTGACCCTATCAGCCCATAGGGCATTATGGAGTTGGTTATGCCAATTTCTATGGTTATCTGCAACTGTCTTCTTTAGTATCCTTACCAGATTCTTATTGGTTGATTTTGCCACACCGTTTCCCCGGGGGTAATAATTTGCAGAGTACTTGATTATGATTCCTTTGTCCAGAGTGAACTTGGCCAATAGGGTAGAGGAGAAGTAGGATGCATTATCAAATACTAGAATATAAGGAATGCCAAACCTTGTAATTAGTTGTTGTTCTATAAATTGGATGACAATTTTCTCATTTACATGGGTCAAAGGAATGGCTTCTACCCACTTTGTGAAATAATCGGTGGCAGTAAGAATATACTTGTGCAATTTCGCAGAGTTGGGCATGATTTCTCCTATGATATCCAACCCCCACTACTCAAAAGGTCTAGAGACGGTTACAGTTGAAGTGGGATTGTTTCCCTTCTCTCCTTGCCAACACTTATTTGACAAGTCTTACAATTACTAGCGTAAGCATGAGCGCCTTTGAACAAAGTGGGCCAATAATAGCCGGCTCTCAGAACCTTATGAGCGGTGGTGTTTCTTGCAAAATGTCCCCCAGCGGGGCCATCATGGAGTTCTTTCAACACTTTATCGGCGTCTTTGCGTTTGAGACACCTCAGTAATACCCCATCATAGTTTATCCAGAAGAGTACTGAATTTATGAGGCGATATTGTGCAGATTTTAATTGAAGGGATCTCCTTTCTCCAGGGTTGAGGTTTTCAGGACAAGTCCCATGATGTAATAGATGAGCCAAATCCTTGTACCAGGATTCCATTCACGGGGAAATGTATGTTGCTTCACCACACCACAGTGATATTTCATTATCCCACCCCGGATTTTGGTTTGCTTGGCCTTGAGCTTCGGCTGTGAGCTTGCACAAACCTTGTCCTTTTACTAGCTTGGCAGGTTTTATATCTAGATCAAATTCCTGGACTACCACCATCTAGTTCCCTCTTCTTTCTCCCATTTCTTGTTGGGTAAACAAGGATCGGACTGCAGGGTGTGACACAATCACCTTGGTGTGATTCTTGAGGATGTACGCCCTAAAATATTTTACTTCTTTATAGATCGTGTAGGCTTGCTTGTCTACAACAGGGTAATTGTGCTCAGCTCCTTGAAGGTTGGTGCTCATAAATGACACTAGGGCTTCATTGTTGTTGTCGTCCTTCTGAGTCAAAACCATAGCTAGCGATTGGTCAGAGGCAAAAGTATAAAGGTTAAAGTCTCTATTGAAATCGGGACTTCGCAATGCCAGGGCCTGGGATATGGAAACTTTGATATTGTTGAAAGAATATTTTCGTTCATTTTCCCAGTTAAACTCTGAATCTCTGCGAATCATTTTTTGTAAGGGTTTGATGATTTTGGCGAAGTTGGGGGTGAATTTACTTACGAAATTAATTTTCCCAAAAAACGACTGCATAGCTTTCTTGTTATGGGATAGCAGGTGTTGAGCTATGGATTTAATCCTTTCGAGATCTATGTGAATTCCCACTTGAGATATAATATGACATAACATCTTACCTTCTTCAACACCAAAGATAGTCTTCTTAGGATTGAGTGATATACCGTATTTTCAACATCTTTCAAAAATCTGAGTTAAGTGTTGGATGTGTTCTTCTCTATTCTTCGAATACGCCATTACATCATCTAAATATACTACCACACTATTACTTATAAGTCCCCAAAATGCCACGTCCATTTCCCTTTGAAAGTTTGCTTCTGTGTTAATCAAGACGAAAGCCATGCATTTATAAGCGAAGGTTCCCCATTTGGTCTATAAGGTAGTTTTTAATCGGTCTTCCTTTAAAACCAACACTTGGTTGTATCCTGAGAAACTGTCTAGAAGGGAGAAAATTTCCAAGCCTGACACGATTTGTAGGAGTTCCTCCATCAGCAGGACGGGATAATTGTCCTTTTGTGAAGCTCTATTGAGATTCCGAAAGTATACGCATAATCAAATTTCTCCTGACTTTTTCATTACTAGAACAAGGTTCGCTACCTAGGCAGAATGTCTAACTTGGAAAATTATTTTTGCATCTAAAAGCTTCCTTAACTCTTGATACATGAGGGGTTCCAAGGATGGGTGGTACTTCCGGAGCTTCTATTGAAAGGGTTTGATTTCGGGTTTCAACGGGATGGTGTGTTGAATGATGCAGGTATCATATGTTTTCAAATATTTATAGGACCAAGTGAACACATCCTGGTATTATCTGAATAATTTGAGGTAGGATTTCCTCTCCTCTTTAGATATCGTTTTGCCAAGATTCACATACTTTGGATTGTCTAGGGTTCCAAGATTTACAGTTTCGTGGAGGGGACAGGAGCTACCAGTCTTTGCATTTTTAGGTCCTTTGAATCATTCCTTTAGATCAAACAAATTCTCTAGATTCGCTATCCCTTTTGGAATTGTGTGATCCTTTGGTTTATCTGCATGTTGACCCTCCCGAGGACTGGTTTCCGTTAGTTGTTCTCAGAACTCTTCTTCATCTATAGCGAGGTCTCTGAAGTTGTCTTGATTAGTCAAGAATCTTATGATATGTTCATCCCCCTCAAAGACTTTCCAATTAGAAATATTATTAGGTACCGATGGCTTTTAGAGAAGTTCTATAGTGAATTAGGAGGCTTCGTAATCTTCTAAAGGTGAGAGCCTTGAAGTAGTGGTGGCTAAGGAGTCAGTAAGGATATTCTTCGCTCTGGGGATCGCAGTGATATTGAAAGCTTCAAAGCGTTCTATCAGCCTTTACACCTCCTGCTGGTAGTTCTTAAGATGAGGGGAGTTGCAGTGTATAGTGTTTCTCACTTGTCTAATGATGATTTTCGAGTCTCCGAACACCTTTAATTCCTTGACATTAAGGTCTATGGCTTTCTTTAACCCTTGTACTAGGGCTTCATACTTGGCAGTGTTGTTGGTACACTTGAATTCTAGTCTACAAGACAAGAAATGGAATTTACCTTTTTGATCGATGAGGATGTACCCTGCTCTCGGACCCTCTTGTGACTTGGATCCATCAAAATAAAGGGTCCAAATTCACAAGCGACAATTTCTATCCCAATCAGTGTTTCGCTCTTCGATCTTTTCTTCTGGAAGACCTAACACTAGGTTTTGACAAAAGAGAGAATCTTTCATTGGCATCAGGAATTCTTCTTGAAAGGTCATTTTAAAGTTTTGAGTAAGAGAAACATCGGACAGGGGAGCAGAAAAATTTCCAAAGTCAGAATCACAAGAATAGTTCCCTAGTATGGGGAAATTGGTAGAGGCTGGTTCGTTCAGGGTTTCCAGGTCAGTGACCTTATGTTTCAGGTATCTTTCCCTATCTATTCTGATCATGTTCTTGTATCCCTTCAGTGGTAGCCAAAGGTCTGCCCAGTCTATGCTAAAGTATCCATTTAGTTTTTCAGACCAATCTCGGCTCAATAACAACCCATATTCCTTAGGGACATCCACCACAATGATGTCAATCACCTACACAAAATTAGGATGACTGGCTATCCTGATCATTAGCTCTTTGAGTTCCCCCATGACCTTGACCTAGGTCCTGTCTAGTTGTATGACATGATTATCACTTTTTAGAGGGACATCACCTAATTGGTTACAAACAGCCAAGGGCATGACATTAGAAGATTCCCCGAAGTCTACCAGACAATTCTAGAGATTCTTGTTGAAGACTTCGAACATTAAAAGGAAAGGTGGTACAAAAGGCCTCTCCTTCATGCATTCTGAGTAGGTGTTTATCGTTGGTTTGATTGCCAAATCTGTAGGCAGAAAATTCTTCTCCTGACCATCGTCGGTGGTCGGGTTTGTTACCAAACTTAGAGCTTGCAACATAAGTTCTTTCTGTTGAGGGATTCTACATATGTCCATAATTGATACATTAGCTTTCAGCTTCTTCAAATATTCTACTACATTGTAATCTAATTTAGGAGAATCATGAGTATGGATACTTATAGGTTTGTTACCAGGAGCAAAAGGTATTCTCAAGCGATCGAGAGTTAATTTACATTGTGAGGCACTGGTGACATCGATATCTTTTGGGCCGGGTTGACCCTTACTACGTGTCTGTATCGCCGATATCTTTGTGGGTGGTCCCTGAGATTTAAATAGATCATCTGAAGATGTGATCATGTCAGGATCACATATCAGCATGGTCGTGTCTTGTGGTGGGTCAGCCTCTTCCTAATCGACAATATTAAAGGTCGAATTGTTGGATGGTTCGGTCAAAGAGACTTCATATAGAAAATGAATGGCCATTAAATTCATGGCATGGACCCACTGAGGGAATTCCCTTTCTGAGTGGTTCTCTTGGTGGTTAGTACAGAAGGAATCAAACATGAAATTCCCTATATCAATGTTTAGGCTGCATGGGGGAGGGTCAATTGCTTTGAACGACTGGTTTCTTTTAAAGAAAGGCTTATAGGGTCTTTTGCTTTGGTTTCACTCACCCAAATTTCTTTTCATAACTATAATCTCATTTGATAGTTTCTTGACCATGCGTTGCAGGTATTCTATATCCCCATTACCTTTGTCGGGAGTTGTTTCAGTCAGCTTCCCTAACGGTCTAGTAAAGAGGAGTCCTCTCCTAGGAGGGGGGTGGCTTTCTTTTCTCGCTAGAGAAGCCTAGCATTCTTTACATCCTTTCATATGGAACTCTATCGTCTTGGCCTCTTCAAAATTCTCTTCAAGGGTTTGCTTAGTGACTCTCTTAACGAACAATGAAATATAGGTCGAGAGCGCGTTGGCATAGACCTCAATTTGCAACTCTTGATTAGGTTTCACCGCAGGCTGAAATTTGTTTAGGATAGTCGTGAATCTTTGATTGAAATCTTTGACCCTTTATTTTGGGGTCATGGTGGCTGTGAATAATTCAGCCATAAGGGCTCCCGTGGTAGTTTCTTTGATGAATTTTTTTAGGAAATCCTTTTACAACTTAGTCCAGATGGTTATGGATCCTACTGGCAAATTAAAATACCATGTGGAAGCTGAGTTCTCAAACATGTAGGGGAAAAGTTTGCATACTACATCTTCATGTTGAACGTTCATAAGACTAATCATGAGTATGAATTTATTAATATGATCTTCTGGCAATCCTGAGGTTTTAGGATCATACTCGGGGAGCAACTTTTCTGGGTGCCGAGGGAGATTGTGTACTCATCCCTGAATGACCATGGCATCCCCGGTCAACCAAGGTTGGCTGTCTTGAAGTGGAACTTCTCTCTCCTCCTCATGACTGTTGTTCCCTTCCATATATTCAGAGTCAGAGTCAGGATCTTCCTCTTCCAAAAGGTCGTTAGGTTCGGAGATGTTGTCGGATGGCGTCTTGTGTATGAGGTCAAGAGGTTCTTTGATTTCAGTGATCGCGAAATCTATTAAGTCTTTGATGGAATGTACAAAAACTTCGTCGAGAGTGTTGACTACTAGTCTGCTTTTTTTTTTTTCTTCGAGGGAGGATGGGGGTGAATGGAAATGCATCGATTTGTCGGGTGTAGGCTCTGGTAATCCTTGTAAATTGATTCACTTCCTCATGAGGGAGGGCGTAAGGTATTTCAAGGTGAAGATATCCTTCCTCGGAGTGGGGTGAGTTATCTGCTTCAAGAGTACTCGATAAAGGTGGGTTGTCTGTTGGATGACTATCCATGCATGTGGGCCATTACGAATCTATAGGCTATTCAAAATGTCAAGAAACTTGCATATCCAGCCATTCATTCTCAGGCCCTCCTTTTAGCGGAAATTATATTGATGGGGCCTAAATCCCCTGACTCAATAGCATGAACCAAACCCTCCACCGAGGCCCAATTAGACTCTGCAGCGTTTGGAGTGGAATGGTTCTCCAGATCTTATGATTTGGCCAAATTATCTATGATCTTTTTTGTTTTCAGGTGAAGTCTCTTCCTTCACTTGGGATAGTTCTTCTCTGTATTCTCTCTTAGATGGGGGGATGGTACGAGATATGCAAGCCAGTATAAACCAACTTGACAAAGACAGGACAAACTTTTTAGCTATTGGGAAGGGGTCCAGCTTGGGATAACCCATTGCTCAAGCATGTAGACAATGATATTATGCTAGAGGGCCTAGTACTAATACTCAAACCGAACGAGCATCTGACTACTATATGAGAAAACTACTTAACACAAAGAAAACATATATGTAATCAAGATCATTGCAAGCAAAATAATTCATCTACCAAGAAGCTCATCACATAGCTGAGGTAAACTACTTAGCATAAAGAAAAAGAAACACATATGTAATCAAGATCATGGTAAGCAAAATAATTCATCTACCAGGACATTCATCACATAGAAGCACAATGATTTAATTTCATCATTTAAAGCAAAGAACATCAAAAAATTGCACTAGATAACTTGACAATAGAAGTAATTGCTCTTACTCATTCACTGCAACATTCATGGAACAGGAAAGGAAGTAATTCTTCTCCAACTCCAATCACATACATCTAATGAAAAATAGCTCATCTTTGGTCAAGAAGGGCTTCTTACTTCATAGCAGTCTCAAAATAATTATCAACAACCAAAAGAAAAAGCATTCTTACAACAACCATCGACCCTTTGACCATCGGTCGATGTCCCTATTTATAATATAAATTCTTAACAGTAATTAACGGTAAAATACAATTTGAGCTAATAAAAAAATTCCACATGGCATTATCATCTAATAGTCTTTCAACTGTCCACCCGAGTTTTTTATTGAATAAGGCGGTCTCTTTCATAATCAGACCATCTGATAAAGCATTCTTCATAGGTGTTGGCTTGTGGAAATCTGTGTTGTTCCATTGGAGCCGCATATATTCCCCTGATGTCTGTTGTGTGCGCCCGATACTTTGTGAGGATGAAGTTCAATTTCTGAAGCATGGTTCTGGCTTTGATTGGATGTCCTGCGAATTGTTGTACTTTCCCTGGCTTTGCATCAGTGACCCTTGCACATTCTTCGGCCCATAACGCATCTTGTTCGGCACATAGCTTGATTAATTTGTTTAGGTTGATCAACATATCAGGGATGCTGATATCAGGGAGCCCGACATACTTCACCGCTTCGGTGATTCAGTTTCAGTGTTTCTTTCGATTCTTCGGTGGGGTCACATGACAGACTCTAGTCGGTAATCGGGAAGGTTCTTCCTATGTAGATTGATAGTCTCAGTCATTTTTAATACTTATGTGATCCCAAATGCTTCCTTTGAGTGACCTGTGAAGCTGCCACTCCTCTTTGGTTTAAATGAATACATCAGCATGCCATAGTGTGGCTAATCAAATACGATAGTCATGAATGCATAAATTATCATAGTAGTTACTTGACCTTTCGGGTCGAAAAAAGGGCATCGAGGATGAGTTGATCGAGTGTGTTTTTCCAAGAGGTCGGATATAATACATAGAAAGTCGTTAAATGCCTCTAAAAACCATATCACCAAGCACGCCAAGCATCATTCATCAATAACGGAGTTTCGAAAATTCAAAAGGATCGAAAGGATCGTACCACACATTTTCCTGCAACCCCGATCGATGGTGCTTTAATGTTCTATATCGCATCCGTCGATCAGTTGTGGCGTGCCAATTTTTCCAAACATCATGTCATGAGGAGTGGATATTTTGTTGGCATGCCTAGTGTCGCTCCCTAATTTCTCTATAAATTCTAGGAGCTTTGTGAGAAATTCTACATATATGTTGAGCTTGTATTCCCTAGAATTCTGGTTTGGTAAGTTCATCTTGGCGACGTCCTATTCAAAAATTCTTTATCATACATGGATGCCTTGAGTTTCTTACGCTTTTTTCAATTATGGGATCTCATTCAAACACGGGATGAGGTCTGCGAGGCAGCTGGAGTGCCAGGTCTCAGCCCCAGCATGCTTGGGACTCTTTCTTATTGGCTTCTTGTGTACTTGAGACTCCAACGAGAGGTACAGGTATCTACCCAGAGGTAGTGTCAGCTTCCATGAAGGAGCTAGGGATGGTTGCAGATATGTCCAAAAGAGCCATGCTGGAGACTGTGCCTTCTTCGGGCTCGAAACCGCGGAGAAGAGGAAGGCCTAGGAAGAAAGCTCGGGAAGGAGAGGACGACTTCTCCAAGGACAAAATGAGTGCATGTCCAACCCTTGAGGAGTATATGATACTTACCAACCATTTGGAGTTGGTCGAGACCGCTGACAAAGTAGGCAGGAGAAGAGAGGGGAGGGTAGAAGCACTGGGTACTTCCATCAAATTTTTTTCTCAACAATAAGAGCAATCTCAACTTGTAATAGCCGAGCTCTACCAAGAGAATAAGGAACTGTGACGTCAGTTCACAGAAAAAAACCAAGGGATACCGCTGTCACAAGTTCATGCAGGAAGCACCGTTTGGCTGCAGAGATGACTTTGGGAAGCACAAGACATGATTGTCCAGTTGTGCGAGGTGTAGTGGATGGTAGCAACAACATAACATAAGACATCACAAAGTGTGAAAGACAATCTGAGAGAGGACCAACGCACAAGAGACAAATAGTTGGTGGGTTCTCGGGAGTGTTTCTTATCATCTCCTTCTCTTTCTTCTTTTGTAAAATTTTGTAATCTTACGGCGACCGAGCCAGCTAGCCAAGTCGTCAGGGTTGTCTATTCGTATGGAAACCAGGCCTAGCGGAAGTTTTGGTTGTGTATATATAAAGAAAATAAGGTGTTTGAATGTATCATGCTTCTTTCAGATGTGAATCAAGCGTGTATTCTTATTCAAGTATTTTACGTAAGTTATTAGATTTTTTGGGGATCATTGTTATTTCGTCGTGAGTCTGTTAATGCTTTTCTTTGTAAAATCTTTGATATCAATTAATACTTCCGTGGAATTATTGACTTTGGTTATTGAAAAATTTAATCATGGAAAGACATTCGGCTAATGGATAAGAATCATACTTGGATTCTCACTTGCACCGAAAGTACTTGAGAAAATACTAGAGGCCACAGCTACTGATACCGGATAGAAGGAGTAATTATCATGTCAGGGAAACAATTAGTTCTCCTTCGCCGATACCGAACTTGTTTCGGGAGATGGACAGTAAAAAATGTCACTTTATCTATGCACGACGCTTATAATCGCACTTTTCTGTCGAACCTGAAAAGGTCATCTTTTGGCGAAATCCTTTCCAAGGTTGTTCATAAGAAAGAAACACTACTATCATTCGACGCTGACAAAGGTCGGTACTCGACTACTTTGACTTCTCAAAATGATTTTCGCCACCTTAAGCTTTCGCAGATGCTGAACTTCTCTAGGAAGTCGGGAAAATTTTGGGTCGTTGATTCCGTGAGTAGTCATTGTGTCTCTTAAGATGGTTCATTGTTGTATGTTCAAGAGAAACTTAAGACATGAAACGTATAATATAAATGGATTTTCAGTCTTATACCAAGGTGAGACCAATCAAAGGTGGAAAATAAGGTGGTACCCAAAAGGAAATGGTCACAGAACTTTTAGTAGAAAACTAAGAAGGCATGAAGATAATTATGCAACACATGATTTGGAATTGTTAGTGATTGTGTGTGCATTACGTGTTTTGAGGAACTATCTTATTGGATGGAAATTCGAGTTGAAAACTGATCAGAGTGGATTGCAACACATGTTTACTCAGAGTGATTTGAACGCAAGACAACGACATTGGTTAGAAATTTTAAGTGAGTATGATTTTGAGATCACGTACATTAAGGGAACAATTAACATAGTAGTAGACATGTTAAGTCAGAGACCTCACAGTTTCTCAGTAATTCCCCTAAAGACAAATCTTCGAGAAAATATATTAGCATTATAGATTGATGACGACCGGTACAAGGAAGTAAAATACAATATCGGACAAGATAGCATGATGATACCTAGATATGAGGGTTATTTTTTGGATAGTGACAAACTACTAAGATATAATAGTTGAATTTATGTACCACCAAATGACGAGATGAGAAAAATCATTTGGAACGAATCTCATCGAGCAGTGTATATGGCTCATCCTGGAGTCACAAAGATGAAGGCTGATATTAAACCAATATTCTTTTGGAAGGTAATGAAATGAGATATAGTTAATTATGTGGCGAGATGTCTAGAATGTCAGGAAGTGAATGCTGAACATAGACATCTAGCAAGATTATTATGGCCACATGTGATTCCTGAATCGAAATGGGAAGTTATATCGATTTATTTTATTGTTGTATTTCCATTGACGACAAGGAGACACAATTCTATCTTTGTAGTTGTCGACACTTTGAAGAAGAGTGTGCATTCTATTCCAGTTTGTACAACATATCAAACACCTGACATAGCCATAATTTTTGTTAATGAAATAGTAATATTGCATGGTTTTTCCAAAAAGATAATATTTGATCGAGGATCAATATTCACTAAACTTTTTTGGACAAGTTTCCAAAAGGATTTGGGCACACAATTAAATTTTATTACCGCATATCACCCTGAAACCGATGAAAAAACAAAAAGAAGGAATCAAATTATAGAATATATGCTTCGAATGTATGTGATGGATCAACAAAAACGTTGGGAAGAATTTTTACCATAGGTAGAATTTGCGTATAATAACAATTACCAAAGTTAGATAAAGATGACACCTTTTGAGTTTCTATACGGATGACCATGTTATAAACCTTTGAGCTAGGATCGACTAGAAGATAAGATCCTATTGGGACCATAAGTGATCCAGGAAATGGAATATCATATGCGAATTATAAGGAAAAGGATTAAAGAAGCGCAAGACCGACAAAAGAGTTATGAATATGCAGACCGTATTGATCGTAGTTATGAGGTCGGTGATAAAGTGTTTTTGCAGGTAAAGTCACATCAGAGTTCGATTAAGTTTCGAAGGGGTGATTAAATTTCGAAAGGGCACATGGATTATCGACTAGCCTTACCTGATTCTTTGAGACGTATGCAAGATGTAATTCATGTTTCAGTCTTATGTCATTATATTTTAGATCTGTCACCTGTTATTGATTTGAGTTTATTCCAGGTATTGGATGA
Organism: Picea sitchensis; assembly: GCA_010110895.2. Taxonomy (NCBI): domain Eukaryota; kingdom Viridiplantae; phylum Streptophyta; class Pinopsida; order Pinales; family Pinaceae; genus Picea; species Picea sitchensis. The sequence continues at coordinate 60,603 of SNQJ01S0017528.1, read as the reverse complement.
GGGTGCTCTCATACCAGATCTGATCCACATATTGGACCTTCACACTTGACAACTACGATGTCGATTGGTCGACCAAGTCAAGGTCTAGTGGGACATTTATAGTCCTCATTCTACTACTTGGGAAGACACACATGAGATGTGTTAGTAGTTTCCATATTTATTTTGAGAGCTTGATATATAGATTAGTAGAAACTATATTTATTGTTTCATTGTTAGATTGTAAAAACATCAGGCCAAAGTTTAAAATAAGAGGGGGTCTATGTAACATCCATATTTCACCGACCACATTTTCATATTACTGATTTTTCTTTGAGGAAACTTGCGTGCAAGTGATCCAAATTATAAACATGGTACATTATGATTAATTGATCCAGATTATTTTGAGAACGACATGAAGGAAGAAATATAACCAAGATATAACAATGAAATACACAAAAATATAGAAGAGAACATAAAAATACAGTGAAACCCAACTTCTATTACTGAATAAAATAGAAAACCATTGTAGAACACACACTGGAAAAATGGGGTAGCTTATCTCTAAAAATAAAGAGATATTGGTTACTCTTCATTCACAAGAAGATTTACATCACACTCCATTTCATTCTTAAAGGGCCTCCTTCACCTCAATTATATATGAGAGAGTGAGAGGAGAACGATTCCCATGATGCATGTGGGATAAATTGGATTAAGTTTATAAAATTCCATAGGCATGTAAAATACTAGGACTTCCTAGGTGGTCACCCATCCCAATACTACTCTATCCCAAGCATGCTTAATTGCAGATTTCTAATGGGATCCAATGCATTAACGCTATGTCATAGGCATGTACATAAGACCATTACACGATGTTTGTAATTAAAAAATGAAGATGGCATTGCATTCCATTCCCCACAAAAAGGGTGAATGTCATGGTTTATCAAAACCACAGTCTCAAAATGGTGATTCAGTGAAAAAGGTGGATGGCCGCCGAGATCCATCTGGATCATTCCTCCCCCCTTAGGAATCAATGGTCCCCATTGCATCAATTTACCTTGGGAGATGGGAAGAATTCTATTAAATTTGAAGCTTGGTCTATTGCTTGCCTTGCTGAAGAAGTTGTCATGCTTAGCTTGTTGAAGGCTGTCATGAACCTGTTGCTGGAGGGGTTGAATTTGTTCAACGAATCTAGATGCATGATGTACCTAAGTATGTGAGGAATCTATTGGTGAAGATGCACCATGAATATTATGAAGGGTCATGTTATAACCTTTCTTGACTGGGCAGTGTGGAGGCACCCCTGTAGGTGCAACAATAACATCTTAGTACTCTTCTAAAATATTGTCAATATGCTTCTGCTAGATAGAAAATTCTTGGGCTAAGGCTGTAGTGGTTGCAGTGTCCTTTTTTTCACCTTATGATAAGATTTTGAAGAGGCTAAACTTTGCAGTATGAGATATTAATTTGTGGCATTGTTTTGGTGGGCCAATAGTTGAAACTACCTCTAGTATCTTGTATATCTAACACCCAGAGTAACAATGACACTATGGGGTCAAGACTCATAAATAGCATGACGCCTCCACATATATGGTTGGCCTAATAGAAAATTAAAGAATTCTAGTGGGGAAACATCACATAATAACTCATCCTTTAAGGGCTTGATGCCATAGGACAAGTGACATTGTTGGCTGACAAAACAATGTTGACCCTGAAGAAGCCACCTAATGTTGTATGGTTGCGGGTGTGGTGTTGTTGGAAAATCCAACTATTTGACAAGATCTTCTGAGATGATGTTCTTTTGGCTTTCGCTATCAACAATAAAATGTAGTGGGGTCCCCTTCACCCACATTTGTGAATGAAAGAGTCGCTCCCCCTCCTCAAGATCTTCTTCTAGTTGGATTGTTGTAGTTGCGATAGTAGTAGTGGGTTATGCATCAATGATCTGTCTTCTTTTATCATTTTCTGAATCATGGTCCAGTTCGGGGTTTGGATATTTATCTTTGAGCTTGGACACCAATGATTGTATTGAGTGACATTCATCAGTGTTATGCCAAGGGCTATTGTGGAACTCACACCACTTTTTGGTGTCCTTCTTAGACTTCTTGTTGCCCTTCTTTTCCTGCAGCTAGCTATCTTGAGGTTGTCCTTCCTTGCTCTGTCCTTCATTATGTGATTTATAGTTTTCTTTTCCATGCTTCTCCCACTTACCTACTGCTTGAATTTCTGCTCAATTTTGACTGCATATCGATAACCAACGCCCAATGAGGAGAATTCCATAAAATCCATCTATGTTTGAATGTACCTGTGTATACCACTACAATACTTCAAGAAAAAGTGCCTCCTGGAGCCTTTGATACCCATATTTGAGTGCAAGGTATGAAATATGTTGGTGTACTCTGGCACCGTTTGATCTCTTTTATGATGCAGAGTTGTCCATCTCATGTATTGGTCATCATAGTTTATGACAGGGTAGAAATCCTCCTTTAGGGAATCTACAAAGGATGCCCAAGTGGGTTCTCTCCCAAATAGTGTAGATTCATCTGTGATGTACCTCTCCCAATAACCTTCCCACCAATCTTTGAAATGGGGAAGGGATTTAAGAAGTGCAAATGTGATCTTTTCACTATAAAAATTGTTTTGGACATAGTAATAACCTTCTAGAAGATTCAACCATTTTTCTAGAGCATTTGCATCTATCTAGCCTTCAAATAAGGGATGTCAAAATTGACTTGTACCTTGAAGGGTGTCGCACTTGCAAGATGGATTTTTTTCAAAGATGCCTCAATTGCAACCATCAGTATTCTTCAAAGGATCTGAGCAAATTTTTTCATCATCTCATTCCTGTGTTGCACGAGGGCTTCCTCAAGAAGCATCTTGAAAGGATATCTTTCTTTGTCATCTCTCTTTTCTTCTTCCATGGGAGGTCTCTTGGGCTAGCGAGAGCAGTTGTCCTCAAGTGAAACTAGCTCGAGACCCAAATCCCTATACCCTGACCTCGTCGGGGACCTACTTTGAGAAACGACAAGGAGAATCCTGCTCTGATACCACTGATCCATATTATTTTGAGAACGACATGAAGGAAGAAATATAACCAAGATATAACAATGAAATACACAAAAATATATAATAGAACACAAAAATACAGCGAAACCCAACTTCTATTACTGAATAAGATAGAAAACCGTTGTAGAACACAAATTGGAAAAATGGGGTAGCTTATCTCTAAAAATAAAGAGATGTTGGCTATGCTTCATTCACAAGAAGCTTTACATCACACTCCATTGCATTCTTAAAGGACCTCCTTCACCTCAATTATATATGAGAGAGTGAGAGGAGAACAATTCAGATGATGCATGTGGGATAAATTGGACTAAGTTTATAAAATTCGATAGGCATGTAAAATACTAGGACTTCTCAGCCAATCACCCATCCCAATACTAGTCTAGCCCAAGCGCACTTAATTGCAGAGTTCTAATGGGATCCGGTGCATTAATGCTATGTCATAGGCATGTACATAAGACCATTACATGATGTCTATAATTAACAAATGAAGATGACATTGCATTCCATTCCCCACCCAAAGGGTGAATGTCATGGTTTATCAAAACCATAGGCTCAAAATGGTGATTCAATGGAAAAGGTGGATGGCCACCGAGATCCATCTGGATCATTATCTGATTTGGTTTATGAGTTTATGTTATGATTTAGTATTGAAATTTTGATATATTACTATTATTGATGTATAGAATTGACATGTATTATGATGAGGTTCCCTGAGTGTGCAGGAAATGTGACATTATGAAGATGTTGATGGAATCGACAATATTCCTGGGAGTCTGGATTGAGTTAAGGAGTGGACTATTGAATTTTTTTATGAGCACTTGATTTTATTATGCCTATATTATGATGGTGATTTCAGTTATGGATTCCATGTATAAGAATTATTAAAATAATTTTTTTCAGCGAATGCATGCATGGTGACACTTTCTAGTCCGAATCACATATGGAGTAAAGGGGTCATACACAGATATGAAATAGATGAGGGGGAGGTGTGGAAGTGTCCCAATCACAACCTACTAGCACTCCTATCGTGACCTGAACTTAAGGTTAAAGACTACCTTGCTCCTGAGAGGTTCATGATGTTAGGAGGGAAGATTGAGCTAGTCACTCATGAGTATTTCTGAGGGGTGCACAATAATGAATATTCCTTATTCCTCAATAATCCCTTAGTCTCACACAAGGTTAACATGTGGGGTATTGACTCCAAGCGCCATCCAACTTCCAAACTAAGTCAAATGACGAGTGGCACCCTTGGAGCACATAGGTGCATCTTGAAGGGCATGTAGCATAAATAAATTAAGGAGTTAATAACAATCTAGAAGACCTTAGAGAATAAAACAAGTACTTAGAAATAGTTAGAGAAAAGAATGCAAAGTTAATATTAATTTATAAACTAGAAAACATAACTAAAAATCTAAGTCTAGATGTTTTTGACTAAATAGAGTTTATAATAATGGGGTTTAGGGAAATTTAGACTAAATAAAACCTAGAAAAGGGAGAACAAAAATTAAGACATGTGCACAATGTGTGCATGAAATTAATAAAAATGTTTTAACTAAAAGAAATTATTTCTTGAGAGACTGGGTTGTCAACATAGATTTAGAATCATAAGTCAATCTAGACCTAACTAAGAGAACAATCCTAATCAAACTCTAACTGTAAACTAGGTAGGAGACACAATAAAGGAGAAATTATGGAAATCAGGGACAACTAGGAGAAAATCTAGGAACTAATTGTGGATGTGAAGGACAAATGCATAATTATTTTTGTTAAAAGAAATAAACATGTGCAACTTGAGGGAAGGAGTGAAATGTGTGTGGAGTGAATAATATCGAATATGATTACTAAAAATTATTAAATAATGCATGAGATGACAATTGTCAAGGTGAAAATTCTTATAAAAAGAAGGAAAAGGAAGGAGTAGAGAACCCTATTGTTGGATGACTAAATTGTTGTCAAAATTTTTGTTTAATTGTGTGATTTGGGCTGCGAGTTTTTCAAAGAGGTGGAAGCCTCTCATTACGAGGGAAATCTTGAGCTATAGTTCTGAAATTGTGTGTGTAATCCATTTGCAACTCGGGGGGCTAAGGGGGAAGAAGAGTACCCCTAGGTTTGGTTGGGAGGTTCCGGTGAATTCATTGAATTAGCGGAAGAAGGAAGGGACGTCGAGAAAATTTCCATATTAAAGATCATCAACAATAACATTCTTTTGATTACGGTAATTAACAATTCAGTGGTATTGTTTGTAGAAATCTTGTTGAAAATCTTCAGTTATGAATGTTGGTTGTAATTGATCTTATAGAATGAATCTGTATAAAATTAATGTTTTGGATATTAAATTAATATTCTCACCATCATTTTAAATTACCTACATCTTCGACAAGTACAATCACCTCTTCTTTCTTGTGCTATTGATATTTTTCTAGGAATGATATATATATATACTCAATAATTAAGTGTAAAATGGTTAATTCGCTAATGACCAACATTCTCATTGTTCCCTCATGCAAGGATTCTTGTGCTACTGTAGATCAAGTCTCTGATCTTGAAATTTAATAGCATGTTTTCTTTCATAGGTTGATTGTGTGTTTATTCAATATGGTTTTTGATCTCTCCATGGATTATAATTAAAGGACATATCAGAATTGTAATGACTTCTATTGATTGTGAACGCTCGTAATAAATAGTATACAGGGTTGGAAGGTGAACTTAAATAAGTGTTATCTCCACTACTATGTGTAAGTTGGATGGTCACAAGAAGAAGTTTAGCGCTAATTGGAAGCCTACCAACGCCCACACATGGGTAAAATCCACTAACGATGGTGTTTAATGATTTGTATTTTGATTTTTAAAATATTTCGTGAATGTTAAATGCGATAATATTTTGACTCTAAGATTCAATTAAAAGTGGAAAATTATATTTGTATTTTAGATTCTCTCTCTCTCTCTC
>SNQJ01S0017528.1:44266-54581 GCA_010110895.2 Picea sitchensis | reverse complement strand
CAGTGTAATTAATAAAGTAACAAGATTTAATTATATAATTATATATGGAAATGGTTAATGAATAGAGTAATAAAATTAATGGAATATAATTAAAACTTTTCTTTCAGTATGGATAACCAATGCACAAGTTGCACAATCCTAGGTAAAGAAACAAGCGAAAATACTTATACACTTTTTTTTACTTTGATGATTCATTATAATTAGTGTAGAACCTCTTTTAATTTTTATTAATGAATTTGTATATTGTATAGAAGAAGTATTATTATTATTTTTTATGTTGAAATTAGTGCGTTATTATAAATTTATCCTACGATTATCCTTTTAAAATGATCATAATCCTTGAATTGCTTAAACTTGTTGATTGGATCAAGAGGGTCGTTACTTATACTCGTTGATTGTATAAATGAAGATTGTTTACACTTCACATCTATAGAAAAGAAGTTGAGTGTTTGATTAACCCTTGGAGTGTGTTGGACTTATGGTGATGCATGAGCATCTCTGGCAAGCGCGTAGAGGTAGGACCACTCAGCATGTGGGAGTTCATCTAGAACTTCAATGTTGGCAGTTGCAACCAATTTTGAAACTCGCCTTAACTCAACGTCGAAATTTACCTTTGGAGGCATGCTTGAACCAGTGCCGAAATTTACCCTTTGAGGCACGTTTTGAAAATCACAAGCGGAGCAGGAGTTTCCACTATGGATCTGGATTGAGACTAGTCTAAGATAACCAATAGGTTAAGTTTTAGAGTAGATAAGTAGGCAGGGGAAACCCTAAAAATTTTGGTAAGGTAAATAGAGGTTTTGTATGCCCAGATAGGGTTAGCTGCAATACAGAGGGAGAATAGTTGGAAGAAAACTGTGAGTTAGCAGGAGATCTCAGTTTTTACAGTTGTTGTAATTTGAATGTATTTTGTAGCCATTTTGGCACTCGTGAATAGCACAAAAGGAAAATTGATCGAATACATGGTGTGTGAACAATGTTTTGCAATTTCTCGTCATTTCTGTTTTTATGAGCAAGTGAATGGATCTCCATAGGAGAGACTGGAACTCTGAATGTTATCTTTTCAGTTTCAATTGTTTCTCTTCGTTTGAAGTTCTAGAAGGTCTGCATCGAGCCAAAGAGAGGAATGCCAGGAGATCGGGAGAGGAATTTCTCTATGAGAAATCCCTTAGATCTAAGTTATCGAGATCCCTTAGATGAAAGGAGTGCATGGGAAATTGAAGTCTGCATCAGACGAAGCTCAGGAGGAATAAGAAGACCCAAAAAGTGTTATTGAGACCTAGGAATCCATTTCTTGGGAGGAGTGAAGGTCGACACCTTCGGGGTTTAGAGAATCTTCTATGTCTGAGAAGCTAAAAGCTCAGGAGGAAGAGCGTTATCGATCGTTGGATCATGACGGAGAATCAATGGTCATCTTATTCAAATAAAGTGTGCAAGCTCTAATGTTGCATACGTCCAGGAGGGAAAACCTGCAAAGACCTATACGAATGGTGGAGAATTTTCGAGAAGCAATGCAATTCAATCACGATCGTTGATAGGGAAGAGGAATGAGAGCCATTGATTGGTGGCAGGGATCTTTTCACCATTTTTCTAACCCAGAGTACAAGGGTCAATAGTTTTAGGACTCCCGACTTGTGAAAACCTGATAAGATCGTGATCATTAGATCTTCAAAGGCCCAGAGCCGTCGATCCATGACAAAGGGGCACTTCGACATTCAATGATCGAGTGGAGGAGTGAATGGATTTCGTGTCGGGTGAAGTCGCGAAACACAAAACGCTGAAACAATCATAGTCATCAGCCAGGGGTTGATCTAAGCTGTAGATCTCATGCCGCCGTACTTTCAGATTTTGGGACTTGGAGGAGTTGGATGTGCCTTGAGGTGAAGGTGGTGGTCACAAGCACTTGGTCACATAGACAGAGGAAAGGGAGGAGCCAACTTTTGATTATCCCATCGGGTTTCAGAACTCAGAGGGATTTTCACCGGGGGACCATTGTATAGGAACCCCAAAACGCTGAAACACGACGTGCCTTTTGGGATAAACCTGTGGTCGCACCTGTAGTCTCGTGGAGTTTGGGGCTTCTTCCTAGTGCTAGTTTGCACGGGCAGAACACAGACAAGGGCCTGTGGACTTAGTGTTAGAGGTTCCCTTTCGAAACCAGGAGAGTCGGTCCAGCTCCAGAATCAGAGATCCTGACCGAGAGGTCGCGCAACCCTCAGGAGGGATAGGGGATCTGCATCAGGTGTTATCAGAGCCTAAATTCTTCGTCTGTAGACTTTAGGTGAGAGAAAAAGAGAAAAGGAGGAGACAAAGAACTCAAAGTTGTACACTGTGTGTGACATGAATTCAACACAATGCTGCCAAGGAGACGAGGAGAGGCACTTTTATCCAACCATGTTGTAGAAAGGGAGATGCGAGAGCTTCACGCCAGATTGGAAACATTGGAAGCAGCTCAGAGAAGAGCACTTGACGCTGGAGACGTCAGTGATGTAGAAAGTGAAGAAATAGAAGTCAAAGAAGCTGCAAGAGGGGAAAATGCCGAAGGGCATTTGTTGAGAGCAGTTTCCAGGTTGGGAGGCAGAGCTCAGATAGAGGTTCCCATGTGTGAGGGAAATCTAGATGTTGAAGAACTGCTGGATTGGATAAGATCCATTAACAAACATTTCAACTATGAAGATGTCGATGAGGATAAGAAGGTGAAGCAAGTAGTCACCAGGATAAAAGGGCATGTAGTGTTGTGGTGGGATGAACTGCAGGCTCAGAGGAGAAGTAAAGGCAAGCAAAAGATAAAAAGTTGGGACAGAATGGTAGCCAAGCTGAAGGGTAAATTCATACCCAAGGACTATCATATCAATCTGTTTAGGAATCTATAGAACCTAAGATAGAAGGGGATGATAGCTAAGGAGGACATTGAGGAGTTCTACCGACTGAACATCAGAACTGGACAAAGGGAAAGAGATGAAGAAAAAGTCGCCATATATATAAATGGCTTGAGATATGAAATCCAGGACGAGCTCAACATGATGTCAGTTAGGACTTTGGAGGATTCTTATTAGTTTGCACTAAAGGTAGAGGAGAAGCCAGTCATAAGATGAAACCAACAAGGAAGAGATAAAATCTCAGTCCCAAGCAAAAGCAAGGGGTTTAATCTTGTGTTATAACCCTAATTTGCACCATACATCCTTACCTGGCATCAGGCCATCTCAGATTCCTTCTTTGCCAAAGAACTACTAAACAACTCTTTAAAAAACCTCTTTTATAAGGGCCCATGTGCCCTACTCCATTACTGTACGCGTGTACAGGCCATCTGACCTAAAACAACCTGCGTCGACCTTCAGAAAAATGAAAAAGGAAAGTTGCTGACAGAACACACAGCTTTGGGTGAGTTAATCGAATCTTTCGGCCATTCATGGTCGAGGGTTCACCCAAATACCTAGCTTATTCTAGCCTATAAAAGAAGGGTTAGGGATCCTATTTGGAAGAGGAGAATAAGAGTAAAGAAACTCTACCCAATTGCACATTCCCATTGGTGACCATACTGGGGAAGTCTCTAGGGTTCCTGGGAATATTTTTGGGTAGTTTTAAAAGACTAGTTTTCTTTCCTATTTTTTGAAGTTTCTGCAAATTCTAAGCTAACAGAGAGTCTGGTCTTCCATACCAGCTGTCTCTGTTATTTTCTTGACTGTATTTTTTCAAGACCCACAGAGGTACAGGCGGCCTGCATAAGGTCTTCATGCGTGTACCCACACCCTACTTTCTTACAACTTGCATGTAAACGCTAGCTGAAGAAGGAATAGTAGTGTATAGATTCCAGAAAATTTTTGAGGCAGTTATCCTCTTCCCTGTCAGAATCAGTCATTCTCAAAGGTTTTCTGGAACTCTTTCCAAGTCTTGGTTATCTGCAGTCTCATATTAGATTGGTTTGTTTTACGATTTTTTTCCTTACATTGTTTTCTTTTTTCTGTTAAAGAGAGTGTCTAAGCCTTCAAGAGATCCTGGTTTTCAATATAAGTGGTCTCTTCCTAGTTTGGATTGTTTTTTTTTATTTGTTTCAGAGTTTTAGAGATACACGTGGCCTGTATAAGGCTAGCACGTGTGTACATGTCCTCTGGCTCTACACATCTCGCGTGCACATGCTTGTTGTTGGATTGTCAGTAGTGTGCTTGTGTAGGATAGTTTTTGTTGAGGGTAAGGAAGTCATAATTTCCCTTGACAAGAGTTATACCTCTCCGGATTTTGAATCTCTATCCTAGTAGTTAGTAGCTTAGGGTTGATCTTATCCTTAGCTTCTTTTTTTTCATTTAAAAGTTGTCATTAAAAATTTTCTTTAAGGTTTTTAGACAAGTGTGAGAGTCCTTTTTTAAGTTGCTAGTGTGTGATTTCTTGAAGTGATTCTTTGCGATCTGTGATTAGGCTAGAAGTTTTTCTTGGTTTTTGACTTGTTGATATTTTTCCTTTTTGCTTTGTCAGCATTCAAATAAAAAAAAAATCTCTTTCATTTTCTTGTTTGGTTGAAAAGTGTGGTTTTGCATTAGTAACCAGGGAAAAGTCTTTGATTTCTTAAGTTCTTGATAGTTTACTTAGATCGCAAGTAGCTTGTAGTCGAGTGAAATCCTTCTTTAAGTTTGTTGATTCAAAAGATCTTAGAAAATAAAAATAAAAAATTTGAAAAGTTGTTGAAATTTTTCATTAAGTGAAGGTTTTTGTTTCCATCTTTTTGTTCATTTTTACTTTCATCTTTCAAACATCATCAGTTTTACTTTCATACCCTTTGACATAAGACAAGCCATAAAATTAACGCTAAATCTAAAATTTATTAGACTTTTATGTTTGTAGGGTTAACCAACTAGTTCAGGATTAGGGCCTTGGATTAGGTTGGAGAGGAAACTCTTCAAGGCCATTAAAATCAAACATTGGAGTTTGAGTTAGGGAGTGTCCAAGCCCAGTATCATGAAATTTATCCAACACCCCCCTCTAACACAGGGTATAAACATGAGGTCGCGTGCGGAAAGTTAGCGGAGATAACCCCTCCAAAGATGAACTAATCGTAGTGGAGAACACATATAGAGGGCTTGTTTTGGGATTCCATCGATTGCATTTGCCATGAGGCTTCGTGGGTCTCGAATCTGTTTGAGGTCCTCATTTTTCTTCTAGACCACTTTCTTTCGATACCCTTGACAGGTTTCAGGATTGATACCCTGCTCATTGTGGTCTACCCGACTTTTGACTCTACCCGCCTGGTGACTGTTCGCGTGCTGGCAACCTAGTTGCCTATCTTTTTTAGGGACATACATAGGTGACTACAGGGGTATACCGTGGTACCTAGGACATACATCAGGCCACGCTTTGCATAGTATACTCAGAGGGTGCTTCCATTTTCGAGTTGCACTTGCACCGGTAAGTTGCTCTAGTGTTGGTTGTTGTAACTGTTCTTGCAATTAAATTAGTGTTTGCCTGCCTTATCTTATAGGGAATTTTTTAGTGCGTGTTTTTTTTGAATGGTTAGACTACCCTAGTGTGTCTTTGATCTTCTCACATAGTGGAGGATCACAAGCTCCACCAATCACGAAGTCTTCTTGGCCTTCCACTAGTTACACTGGAGCCACCCCCACCACCACTAAGGCGAAAGCTAGACCAACAAGGGTCTTTTGAAGCAACCAAGTCACAAGAAATTGTGCCCGACCAACATCCAGACGAATCGACCATTTTAGACCTTGGAGCGCAAGCTTTTGGTCTGGTTGAAACCTCCACCACTGATCTTTTGGCACCCACAATCGTACCGATTCATCCTTACGAGTGCCAGACAGTGTCGCACGCAGCAATGGAAACAAATGTTGTTACTCCTTCTTGGAATTCTTCAATTCCCACTACGATTGTCACCACAGGAGAGTTTCCACCTCCTAACCCACCATCATCGGTCTGAGCCATCATGGTCTCGACCACCTCTACATCACACAGTGGTCTGATCTCGTCTCTGGTGGCAGCCACAACCCCTTTCACACCAAGTGCGACAGGCCCTCTGTTCTCACACGGGATGCCTAGTTCAAGGACAAGTCCTGTACTTTCCTACTCCACTTCAAAGACTTCGGGTATGGGGGCAGGGATGTCTAATGCTCCTCTGCAAGAACACATGGGGGGCACTCCTGCTCCTTTTAATGCTTTCCCTTATGGGGGAGGTCATATACCTCCTTCATCCCCTTCACTCGGTGGCTCGCATCAGCAAACCACCGGGCCACCTGCACACCATAGTTTATTTGGAGCGAGGAGTCAAGGACCACCTTCGCATAATATGTCGGTAGGTTCGACACCATTTTCTTTGTTCAGTGTGTCTGGTAACAATGCCTTCTCATCAGCTACTTTCCCAACTGGGGGAAACCCCCATTTCAGACAACCTATTCCTGAGCAGGGTATTATTCCTGCATAGGGGGCACACCCAGGAACTTCTTTCACATCTGGGCCTTGGAATTCTTGGCAGGGATCAGTTCCCTCGTCAAGAATGTCGATCTGGGGTAATTCTTTTCATAATCAATGGAACCCTGGACAAAACACTATGCCTATTCCCATGGGACCGACATGGGGCAAACCTTCCCAAAGTCCTTCGAATGCAATGCATGCCCAACCATCTATGTCCTATTTTGGAAATCATCCGATGATGTCTCCACATACACAAAATCCATAAGCTATCCATGGCCATGGTTTCTACCAAAATTCGGGCCAGCAGCTGAACTTTTCCTGGCAACCTCGTGCTAGTCAAAATCCAGGCCCCTTTTTCCCAGGTTATCACCAACAACCCAAACTACCCTTCCTGGCAACTTTGCATTTTCCAGACTTGACAAGGTTGTTGAATGACCATATCTATCATGATCTGCGTTGGCCTCCTATGTCGACGAAGTTTCCTTCGGACATCCCGAAGTTCGAAGCCAAGCCTAACGAAGATCTAGGAGATCATGTGACTACCTTCCATCTTTGGTTCTCATCTAACTCGTTGAAAGATGAATCCGTACAGTTGCGATTGTTTCAACGTACTCTCATTGGAAGTGCGGAAAAATGGTACATTGAGCTCGATCTCTCAAGATACTCTTCCTTTGGTGAACTGGCGATGGCTTTCCTAAACCATTTCCAGTTACCTGTGAGATACGACACTGGCACCGAATTGCTGGCCAATTTCTCACAAACAAAAGTGGACCATATCTTTGATCACATTCGAGAGTGGAGATGCAGAAAGAGTTTAATTAAGGTACCAGTCCCACTAGCATTCCTGCTCAAGTGGTTTCTTAATTATTTGGTCCCACAGTTGTCCAAACAGATCGCGACGTCGGGAGTATTTTCCGAAGAGGACGCCATCATGAGAGCTCAACAACTTGAGCTAATCTATTCTCAGTCCTGTTTATTATATGAGATCTTGCCAGATGCGCCATGCTCAATACTTGATAACACTAGACAGAGAGCTGGACCACATGCCGATGGTATTGTTGGTTCAGCACAAACAAAGCCCGATGAGAAATTAACGAAGTAGTTGCAGCAGTTGTCTATACAACACACAACAACCAGCCAAACTATTGCTTTGGCTGCTCCCCCTACCAAAACGTCGGATGTACACACAATGCAATCGACTAATCCAAAGGCCACCCAGCAGCCTGAAGGAAAGAAAAAACAACAAAAGAAGGGTAAGGGGGATAAAAAACCTACCGATAATGCTAGCGGGGACAACACTGAGAAACGAAAGGCGAGGTATCCATGCAACTTATGCGCGGAATACCACCCGACCCATCTATGTCTTCGGCTTGTAGAAGCCCAAAATTTTGTGACACAGCAACAACCTACTATGTTAACCAATCCATTTCAACATGGGCAAAATCTAACTCAAGCCTCTGTAAGCACAGAAGGGGGCAGCCAAGGACCCTCTCCATCTTCAACCAACCCCACATCCGCGAATGTATATATGGTGAAGGGTGATGCTTTTATATCAACTAGAGTGCATGAATATAGTAAACCAAGCACTTCTGAGAAGGGGAAAGAAGCCAAACTCCTATATCTTCCTCTACAGATTGAGAAAATGTTGGGTGAAACAATGACATGCATCCCCAAAGGTGCGTTCAAAAAAGCTTCTCACAACCCAAATGCAAGGGCTGCCCAGAACTATTCTGTGGTGGAAGATTTATCACAAACCCTTTGTGTGATGTTTGCTTTGGAGGTCCTCCAAAGTTGCCCTTCCTAGAGGAAATCCTTGTTAACCACTTTAGGATCTACCGAGACCTGTAATATGGGTACAATCATGCTGGATACAACCGACCTAAAACCTCATCTTCCTTACCACGTAGCATTTCAGATAGTAGTGGCTTATCCCACGAAACATTTTACTCAGAATATCTTCCGCATGGTGGTCGATGAGGGAGCCTCGAAATGCATTATGTCGTTGGCATGTTGGAAGGCCATTGGCCAACCCATTTTTTCTCCGTCACCTACTCTCCTCACTACTTTCGATGGTCATTCATTTTGACCACATGGTATTATTCCCTCTTTCCCCGTGTAGTTAGGAGGGAAGACTGTGTGTGTCGAGGTAGAGGTACTCAATGCTCCCCTTGACTATAACCTCTTGTTAGGAAGGAGTTGGACTTATGCCATGCAAGCTGTGGTTGCTACAGTTTTCCAGGTCTTGTTGTTTCCACATGAGGGCTGGATAGTGACCATCAATCAATTGTCTTTCTCCATACCTGACCCTTCATTGGGGGCATCCACGGTCCCGATGATCAATAATCTTCAACTAGGTGTAATAAATGTAGGGGTTGGTTTGTGCCCATATTTGATGGGTACCTTCGATTACCCGCCCCCTCAAGGCAATATCAAGTTTATATCCAATCACCATAAGGTTGAGATTTTTCAAGTTTCATCATTCCACACGACTTACTTTGACGCTCTGTGGATACTTCCTTCCCCATTGGCCACGATGGATGGGACAGGGCACTCGGGCATGTCCATGCCCTTGTCCACGGCTAAAGTAGCTTACTCTTTAGTCCAGCAAGCTTCAGCCAACACTGATCCAACTCCTGCACAAGATTTCGATCCACTTATAGAGCCTATTTTGGCTTAGGGTTCTCTCACTCACACCGATTCATTAGACTTAGTCTTTCCCTCTGATGAAGCTATAATTGAGGCAATGACTAGTCCGAACAAACTCTGGGAAGATCTTCATCACAGATCATACTTCCTCCCAGCGTTAAGCAGAAATGAAGCTGGAGAATTCACCTTGACTATGATGGGAGATAGGTCTTGTCCCATTAATCCCTTAGCTACGCACAAGGTTTATGCTGAGGGTAATATGGAAACTATCATTGAAACCTTACTGATCAATATCATTCGAAACCCTGGCTTCATGGAGAATGTTTTTGTTGGAGTTGATTGCTCCCCCAGAGAGATTCAAATCTACATAGATCTTTTTAAAGAATTCCGTGATTTTTTTCTCTAATCTTACGAGGAAATGCCAGGCATCGATCCAAAAATAGTTGAACATGAAATCACAACGTATCCAGATGCCAAGCCTGTCTGGCAGAAGCTTCACCCAGTTAACCCCAAGAAAGAAACAACCATTAAGGTTGAGGTTGAGAAATTGCTAAAAGTCATTTTTATCTATCCTATCCATTTGACCCAATGGGTGTCAAACCCCGTGCCGGTCAATAAAAAACAAGGCACAATTCGTCTATGTACAGACTTCCATGATTTGAACAAGGCTTGTCCCAAAGATAATTTTCCCACACCATTCATCGACCAAATAATTGATGATTGTGCGGGTTGCGAGGCCTTATCTTTCATGGACATTTTTTCGAGATACAATCAAATACAAATCAAACTCGAAGACCAACACAAAACGACATTTATCTGTCCATGGGGTACATTCACGTATCGTAAGATGCCTTTTGGTCTCAAACATGTTGGAGCCACCTTTCAGTGTGCCATGTCTTTTTCTTTCCATGACCTCAAGAATATAGTCGAGGCCTATTTATATGATTTATCATCTCGATCTTGTAAGAGAATGGATCATCCCACACACCTCCGACTTATCTTTGAGCGTTGTCGGTACTTCCGGATTCACTTGAATCCAAGCAAGTGTAGCTTTTGCGTAACATCAAGATGATTGTTAGGTTTCATAGTGTCAACAATAGGGATGATGGTTGATCCTCTCAAGGTTGAGGCAATAATTTAGTTGCCCCCCCCATGCACAATCCTTCAACTTCAGAGTCTCCAGGGCAAGGCGAATTTTCTAAGATGCTTTATCACTAACTATGCCAATATCACCAAGGACTTTATGTGCTTACTT
>SNQJ01S0017528.1:10837-44083 GCA_010110895.2 Picea sitchensis | reverse complement strand
GTCTCCAGGGCAAGGCGAATTTTCTAAGACGCTTTATCACTAACTATGCCAATATCACCAAGGAATTTATGTGCTTACTTAAGAAAGACGTTCCTTTTTATTGGGATGATGTCGCTCAATGCTCTTTCACCACATTGAAACATGCACTCACAACTGCCCCTCTGCTTCGGCCACCTAACTATAACAAGGATTTATTATTATATCTGGTTGCAGAAGAGTCAACCATTGGCATGGTATTAGTTCAGGAAGATGACTTGTTCTCAGAATATGTCATCTATTACCTGAGCTGAGGTCTCATAGGACTAGAACTCAATTATTCTCATATCGAAAAACTTGCGTTGGCAGTAGTCCATGTTGTTCAACGGTTCTGTCATTATGTTTTTTTTTGTAAGACCACTATCATTGCTGTCGTGAATCCATTTCAGTACATGTTGACACGACGGGTAATAGGTGGAAAGATCAGTAGATGGATAGTCATCCTCCAGGAGTTTGACTTAGATTTCATTTCAGTGAAATCCAAAAAGTCACTGGTCCTCACAAAACTTATTTCAGAACTTCTGGTTGAGTCAAGTGATCTTGCACCTAAAGAGTCGCCTATTAGAGGAGATATGTTTTTTATCACCTCTTCAGATCCCTGGTATGGAGATATACTTATCTATCTCCATAATTTGAAGTGCCCCACCACTGCTTCTCGTGATGAGCGTCGACGCATACGCCATCAGGCTAAGAATTATCTTATACTCGATGATACATTGTATCAGATAGGTGTAAATTGCTTCCTACGTCGATGTCTCACTCATGAAGAAGCAGTTATCGTGCTTAACGATTTCCATACCCGAGCTTGTGGCATTCATTTGTCTGGGTTGGCAACAGCCCAAAATTTTCTACAAGCAGGTTACTTTTGGCTGACACTTATCAAAGATTGTATCGAATCGGTCAAGAAGTGCCACCCATGCCAAATCTTCTCTCAGAAGATGAGGGCACATCCCGCTGCCATGTTTCATGTCATCACAGTTGGTCCCTTCACCAAGTGGGGGATTGATTACACTACATGCAACCCTCCTTTAGCAAGGGGGCATCGCTATATCATCGTAGTTGTAGACTACTTCACAAAGTGGGTTGAAGCTATGCCAATGTTTAAAGATGATGGAGAGACTACAACTCCCTTTTTATTCAACTAGATAATAGCAAGGTTTGACATCTCAAGGGAGATTGTCACTAACCATGGCAGTAACTTTCAAAACCAGATGATGACTGAGTTAATGTCAAATCTTGGGTTATGGCAGGAACATTCATCACCCTACTACCCCCAAGCAAATGGTCAGGTGGAAGATGTGAACATAACTCTTAAGACCATTCTACAACGAACGATCAACTCAACCAAGTCAAATTGGCGTTTGATGTTATACTCGGCATTATGGGCTTACCAAACATCTGTTAAGACTGCAACTGGTTTCTCACCTTTCCAACTCATTTACGGGCTAGAGGCAGTCTTGCCTATCGAATGTCAGATCCTATCTGTAAAGTTGGCAGTACAGTTATTTCCAGACACTTCTCCACTTGAAGAACGATTAGTATACGTTGAGCAGTTCAATGAGAAAGATTGTGATGCGGCCGTAGCCAATGAGGCTCACAAACATAAGGTCAAGTGTCAATATGGCAGGTCCATTCGTCCATGGATTTTCTCTGAAGGCGACCTTATCCTAGTCTATGACCAAGATAAGGACCCCCTGGGGGAAGGAAAATTCAAACCCATGTGGTTCAAACCTTTCATCATAAAATAGGTTTTAAAAAAGGGTGCTTATCGTCTGGTTGAATTTGAAGGAAATGATTTGGCGGAGCTTAGAAATGGGCTCTACCTCAAGAAGTATTACTCATAGGCAGGTCACTATGGGTAACTTTTTGTAACATATGTATAGTATTTGTACTATTACTTTCTAGTTTCTTTTAGTGTTATGGACGTGTCGTTGATGTTATCTTTCGTCACTGTGGTAGATGTCAAGTGATTCTGAGGTGTTCGTTGGGTTTGCAGATGGTGCTAGTTGGCACACTCGGAGGCTTGCCTTCGCAACTTGGGTTATCTTTACACCTCAAGGCCAGTTATTATCTTTCGGAGGTATATGATTAGGTGACACCACAAACAATGTCGCCAATTATATTGCAATTATTGAGTTGCTTCATGACGCTTTGTCATTTGGTATCTCTCATCTCCAGGTCTATATCAATGTTTAGCTGGTTGTGTCTCAGTTAAACAGAGTATACTAGGTTCATGATCCAACTTTACATCGACGATTCCTTAGGGTACATCTCTTAGAATGAAACTTTGATTATATTACATATTTTCATGTTCCTAGGAGATTAAACCAAGTTACATATACTCTATCTAATCAAATTTTAGATTGGCATCTTGCACACATATGAAAGAACATTCACATAAACATGTAAATACATTTTTTGCACACATGATCCATAAGACACAAAAGACTAAAACAAAACCCATATATAATATCATAAAGTAACCAGAGTACATAGATGGATGCAAGCGCCTCAAAAATATGACCAATAACGAGTCACGGGGCTTATGCCGTCAAAAAATATATACAAGTAGTGCTCGTGGCACGTAAACATGTCTATCTAAAGTCAGGGCCTGTGGGCCCTGTTATACTGATCCACAGCGTTGGCTAAACACTGAAACAACCAGGCCCATGTCTGTGGTTCCCCCACTACATGAGGATGCATAGATGGTGGTAGGTCCTCAATCTCTGCCATCGGGACCATGTGAGTGAGCGCAGTAAAGTTTCCCTCGACTCGTCTCAATACCCTCTCAGCCTCCCCAGCTGGAAGATCTCCTGCTACTGTTGTCCCCCTACGACGGCAAGTGTGGCCCCTGGTCGAGGATGATGCATGTTCCTCACATAATCAGCAGGTCACACTGGTCCCACATTTTCACACAATGAACACATATCTGTCAAATACTCTGGTATAACAAAAAAATGATATATATAACAAAAAAAACATAAAAATTACATATGTTTAACAAAAAAAAAACTACAAAGGTGGAGACTTACGCATCTCCCCTCGCTCCTCACCAAGGGGTACTGGTATCTCTGGGTCTCTTGAGAAATCAATCTCGACATATGGGTAATCCTCTATAACCAGGATATGCCGTGACAACCATGCAAAGAAGTCATCGTCGAAGGACTCATTGGCCTTTCTGCCACCCTGTCGCGGAATTAATACGACCCATATACACATAGCAGGAAGAGAGGCCTGATGTCCTCATACCACTACTTGAGGACTAAAACTTGGAACTCTCTCAAAAATGAATGAGCACAGAATGGTCCCAAACCCGAAGTTCCTCTGTGTCCGTAAACGAAAATCTGTCAATTGCCTTTTCATACACTCAAGCAATGTTGTACTCCAATCAAAAATTTGTGCATTTAAGCACTGGACTGCACCGTTCATCTATGCATGGGACACCTGATGTAGAGCCGCAGAACCAGTGATTCGCCCAATAAGCAACACTATCACCTGTAGCGATAAGTCAGTGATCTTTCTTATAGGCACCTGCGATCTCGAGCGGTCTGTATCATATGCACAATATATACCTATCAATTCCGTTATGTTATGTAGCCCTGAAGGAAAAGTACGGAAGTTGATTGGTTCCCCTCTCCAGGAGAGGCCAGTCAAAAAATAAATGTCCTCGGTTGTGGGCACAAGTGACTGCCCCTCTAACATGAATGCCTCTACATCCGGATGCCAGTAGTCAACCAAGGCATTCAGTAGCCTAGGTTGTGCCTGCATAAAAGGACATAGGAAAAACTTGAGTAACCCACATTGCATCAAAGTAGCCACAGCATTGGGGTCTTCCCCGACCAACTCACTAACCTCTTCATGCTCTCTTTCTCCCCAGTGGACATACATCCTACAAAACACCAAGGTTCAGGAGGGTTAACCCTTGCTTTTCAATCCTTTTTCATTCAATAAGGGGGTCCATGCGGGCTGTAATAGTGGCAATCACATGTGCATGCGTGCAGAGTTTACTCTGCCCGAATGTACACACAGCCTGTCCTAAGACAGCCCATGTGGACCTAGGGCCGAACTTTTAAAGGTCGACGCCCCCCTAAAAAATGAAACCCAATGCAAAAATAAAGACTTAAAATGCAAGTTAAGAGAGTTTGTACTTACTTGTTCCAGACAGAAGTTAGTTTCGTCCACTGTAGCTCCCGGAAACACCACATTTATCATAGGGGGTCTTTTGGCTCCAGAGTCAATTTTCAAATCAGCAATGGTGATAATGAGCTGCCAGCTTCTATTTATAGACTTTTGGGCCTCTTTTTGTCACTTTTTTGGCCTCCCTTATCATTTTCTTTAAACCAAAAACCATTTAGAGTGATTCAAGAGTTGCATGGGAGGGATATCATCAGGTATCGGGACAGTTTTTTGGATTTTTGAGTAATTTTCAATGGTCCGTGAAAAAAAAAAAAATCTGAGGATCAACTTGAGCATATAGGTTAGGTTTCTACCCTGACTTTTGTATATCATTGTCTTTTTTCCTTTTCCATAGGATCGATCCCATCAGGCTATGACACGGAACCATCATAGCTGCTTTAGAAGTGTTGTGACTTGGTGGTAGAGCTTACCAGAGCATGGATGCCCTAGGTATATTCTGGTTGCATTATGGTATCCATGCTGTCTCTAAAACACTGTAGGCTCATGAGTCCTTGTAGTTTTTCATGATTACGAATTTGAGCCTCATTTGCATGATTCCTTTTCGCTCTTGACCTCACCCTCAAGACTCCCAAAAGATATAACAGTTCTTTTAAGCCCTTTTCAGACCCTCTAAACATGAAAATATTGTCGAGCGATCTTGTGGCCTTTCACACTCGTTAAAATGAAATTTGGAGTCACATCTGTCCGGCGGTAGTTTACCCGTTTTTCGGTCCAGACGGTCAACTGTACGGACAAAGATATACTCTATGGAACTTCATTTATTTAGAAGAGTAGTCTCAGGTATAATTTTATCCCTTTTCGGGCCTGAGGGACTAAACTTATGAAAAAGGAACCCCCATGGAGTCCATAGTTAAGCTCTTTTCAAAATCCCTAAAATTGAAAAGATCGTCGAGTGAACTTATTCTTTCACACTAGTTAAACCGGTCCAAGAGAACAATGGAGTCCATAGTTAAGCCTTTTTCAGACTCCTTAAAAGTGAAAAAATGGTCGAGTGATCTTGTCATTATCACACTCATTAAAATGGTTTTGAATAGACGTCTTATCGGTGCTAGTTTACCCCTTTTTCGAACCTACTAGACTATCTTCGAAAAAGGTACCCCAATGGAGTCTCCTTTTGTGTTTTTTCAGACTCTCTAAATATGAAAAACCATTGAGCTTGCCTTCTCTAGGCTCTTTAAACTTACATCGAAGGACGTTACCATTGTGTGTTTTGTTAACTGCATTTGCATACCTTATACGCCAGCCTTGTAGCACTTTGCTTCTGCGTCTTAACACCCTTGGCCCCTGGAGGATTTTTCCCAAGTATCATTATTCTAAACATCAGTCTTGTCCTTGTGCCTTGAAATTGTATGTTTGTAACACTCGTTCCTCCATTGCAACGTAACATTCCTTTATTCTTTTTTCCAAAATTATTGAAAAAGACAAACAAATCAAATATACCCCAAAAAGAGGAAGGGAAAAGTATTTTCTTTATTGGCAGCATACTGATTCACCCTTGGATAAAGCACATCTATCTGTTTGTTCATCAAACTATGGGATGTAATACAACCTTAGGAAGTTGTTCTCTCTACATAGAGTTGTGTCCTCCTCCGTTTGGTTATTCTTCCAAACATATGGAGAGTTTGTGTTGCCTCCTACTTCGTAAACTTATGATTAATGCCATGCTGCCTAAGTCTCATCATTTGTCGTGTTGTTGTCCAAGGGAAGTTTCTACCAAGCTTGAGTTGGCCCCTCTGCAATTTGTCTCTTTCCCTCATACCTGGCCATCCTGAATGTCCAATCAAGTCCTTGTTCGAAATCAATGAAGCCTTTAGTCTGATCATCAAGATTATCTAGTCCATGACTGACGAGCTATCGAAGACCTCTGGATAGTGAAGTTGTACACTCATATTACACTCCTACTTTGAGTTTTGAATATTTTGAAGTTGTTTCTCGAGCTCTGAAGATCTCATCTCCAGCCATCAGGTTGTATCAACTTCTAGAAGATGGATACTCTATATGTATATCTTTTTGATTTCGAGATGTAGCTCCGCTATGTATTGTTCGCGGCTACACTTTATATAGTTATTTGACATGGATATGTAGTGTATTTGATTGGTAGCCATGATTCTATTTTATCCCGAGCATGGGTATGCCCACCTCGGTGAGACATTTGTTATTTTGTAGACGACGCCTCCTGGTTCCTGGTCCCTAGGCTCACTTGTTCGGCACATCAATAAAGATTGGTAATGTATTTTGGCCATCAGATGCTCTTCTGACCTCACACATTAGGGGGCATATGTTATAACCCTAATTTTCACCATACATGCTTACCTAGCATCATGCCATCTCAAATCCCTTCTTTTCCAAAGCACTACTGAACAACTCTTTAAAAAACCTCTTTTATAAGGGCCCACAGACCCTACTCCATTACTACATGCGTGTACACGCTAGCTGACCTAAAACAACCCACGTGGACCTTCAGAAGCATGAAAAAAGGAAAGTTTCCGATGGAACACACAACTTTGGCTAAGTTAACTGAATCTTCCGGCCATGCATGGCCAAGGGTTCGCCCAAATACCTAGCTTTTTCTAGCCTATAAAAGAAGGGTTAGGGGTCCTATTTGGAAGAGGAGAATAAGAGTAAAGAAAATTTGCCCAATTGCACATTCCCATTGTCCCAACCATTTAGCCATCCTTGTGCAAAGAGAGATACAAAGCAAAGAAGTTGGAGGAAATTTGAAGAGGAGCCCAAGATTAGGATTCGCAGAGGAGTGGCCGGTATAGACATTGTAAGTTGATTCATTAAAGTTAATAATAAAGAAATGATTTTCCCGTTCCACTATATGAGTTCTTCATAGTTTAGTAAATATATGTTTGAATCTCTAACCCATTAGTCTGTAGGTAAAATGCATGTGTAGTTTGTTGCTTGTTTTGTATGTAGGTCATCCTTGGGAGGAGAGCTGCTAACAAGAGATCAAGCCTGAAGAAGGATCGACATCAAACATCCGGAACAAGGTATGTTGGTCTAACCATGTATTTGCTAAAAAGAAATGGGGATTAGGTCCGGGGACGAAGGTAGAAAGTAGGTTTCTTTTGGTCATATCTGCATGCATAATATAACCCTATTTCCTAGTCTGTAGGGGGATTTCCCACCACAACACCTTGACAGAGCACATCAGTCTAAGGACGAGGCAAAGAAACTACACAATCACTTGGAATGAGGAGGAAGTTCTTGAGAAATACAGAGTGGTGGAAGACACTCTTCTACAGTAAGAGGCAAGGGAGGAATAAGATGTTATGCCTGTGGAAAGACAAGACACATGTCTTGGGAATGACTCGAGAAGAAGAAAGAAGGAGGAGGAGAAGATCACATTTCAAAAGCGCATTGAAGAGGTGTTGAAGAAGAAGGGGAAGAGGATGGAGCATCCCTGATGTTCAGAAAAATTATTTTAAAACCAGAGGCAGAGGTTGAAAAGCCAATGCAGAGGAACAGTCTCTTCAGGACAACTTGCAAAACTAAGGATAAATTATGCAAGGTGATCATTGATAGTGGGAGCACTGAAAACCTAGTATCCATAGATATGGTGAAGAAATTGGAGATGAAACCAACTACACACCCAAATCCATACAAGGTCTCATGGTTGCAAAAAGGACACCGGGTAATGATTACTAAACAATGCTTGATTGAAATTAAGATAGGAGGTTATAAAGATGAAATCCTGTGTGATGTAATTCCCATGGACGTATTCCATACTCTGTTGGGAAGACTGTGGCAGTTGGATAGAAATGTCATTCATGATGGGAGGAAAAACACATATACATTGGAGAAGAATGGTAGGACACATATGTTGTTGCCAATGGAGGAGAAAAAAGTGAAAGAGGAAGCCAGCGCAAGCATACTTCTCATGAGTGGGATGGAACTCCTGAAAGAAGTCAAGGAAGAACACGAGATGTAGTTTGTTGTGATAAGGAAACCCAAAGTTATCCTCACAAGTACATCAATTGATGATTTTCCTTAGGAAGTTCAGGAACTATTGGATAATTTCACTAATATAATGGTGGATGAACTGCCAAACTCATTGCCACCCATCAGGAGTATGAGTCACCATATTGAATTGATACCAGGAGCAAGTCTGTCGAATAAAGAAGAATATAGATTGACACCTTGAGAGAATGAGGAGGTGAAGAACCAAGTCCAAGAGTTGCTAGACAAGGGTTTGGTCAGAGAAAGATTGAGTCCATGTGCAGTATCAACTGTGTTTAGTCCAAAGAAAGATGGAGGGTGGAGAATGTGCACAGACTCGAGAGCCATCAACAAAATCACCATCAGGTATAGATTTCCTTTACCGAGAATGGATAATTTAATGGATTCCTTAAGTGGAGCAAATTTCTTTTCTAAGATAGATCTGAAAAGTGGATATCACCAGATCAAGATGAGAGAAGGTGATGAATGGAAAACAACCTTTAAGACAAATGAAGGTCTGTATGAGTGGTTGGTTATGCCATTTGGCTTAACAAATGCCCCGAGCACTTTTATGAGGCTGATGAATGAAATTCTGAAATATTTCATTGGCAAATTTGTAGTTGTATATATGGATGATATATTGATCTTTAGAAAGGCTAAAGAGGAGCATTTGAGGCACCTAACGTTAGTAATGAGGAGGCTACAATAGGAGAAACTTCTGATAAATCTGAAGAATTCCTCTTTTATTAAGATAGAGCTCATTTACTTGGGTTTTGTGATCTCCTCAAATGAATTGAGAATGGAGCCAGAGAAGATGAAAGAGATCAGAGAATGGTCATCACCAAGAAGCATGTTCAAGGTAAGGAGCTTCCATGGACTAGCGAGCTTCTATAGGAAGTTCATCAGAGACTTCAGTGGGACTTGTGCACCAATGATGGACACAGTGAAAAAAAGGCACAAGTCATTCAAATTGACAGAGTAGGCCGAAAGGAGCTTCAATATACTGAAGGAGAAGATAACAGAACGACTGATTCTGGTCTTGCAAAATTTTGAAAAGACATTTCAGGTAAGGTGTGATGCAAGTGGATTTGCAATAGGAGTATTTTTGAGTCAGGATAACAGACCTGTGGCATATTTCAGTGAGAAGCTAAATGAGACTAGAGGAAATACTCCACATATGACAAGGAGTTTTATGCCATAATTCAAGCCTTGAGGAAATGGAGGCATTATCTTGTCCCACAAGAATTTGTCTTGTATAGCGATAACCAAGCTTTTCAATTCATAACCAGACAAGAAAAATTGAATCAGAGACATGAAAAATGGGTTGGATTTATGCAAAATTTTACTTTTGTCATAAAACATATTGCTGGGAATGCCAACAAGGTTGTTGATGTATTAAGCAAGAGATGTTTAATTATGCAGGAATTCCAGGTGAAGACATTGGGGTTTGAACATCTTAAGGACATGTATTGTGATGATACAGACTTCAAGGAAGCATATGAAGCATGTACAAACCCCGTGTTGAGCGATAGAAGTCATTGGACATATTACATGATTCAGGAAGGACTATTGTTCATAGGAAATCAGTTGTGCATACCAAGATGCTCAATGAGGGATAATCTTCTAAAGGAGAAGCATAGTGGAGGATTGGCTGGACATTTTGGCCATGATAAAATGTTTTCACAACTGAGCATTTCATACTATTGGCCAGGTATGAGAACAAAGGTGATAAAGTTTGTGAACATATGTAGAATCTCTCAACATGCAAAGGGGAAAAGACAGAACACTGGGTTGTATCAACCATTGCCAATACCAGAGAGGCCTTGGGATGAAATAAGCATGGATTTTGTGTTGGGAATGCCAAGAACACAAAGAGGATTTGATTCCATATTTGTGGTAGTGGATAGGTTTTCAAAGATGGCACATTTCATCCCATGCCAAAAGACCAGTGATGAAATACATGTTGCAAATATGTTTTTCAATGAAGTTGTGAGACTTCACGACCTACCCAGAAGCATTGTCTCAGACAGAGACACAAAATTTGTTGGTCACTTTTGGAGGACGTTGTGGAAGAAGATGGGGACAGATTTTTCCTTCATCTCATCTTATCACCCTCAGACAGACGAACAGACAGAGGTGGTAAACACAAGTCTGGGAAATTTATTGAGGAGTTTAGTCACTAAGCATCATAGTTAGTGGAACCAAATTCTGCTACAAGGAGAGTTTTCATACAATGACTCACCAAACAGGAGCACTGGAAAGAGCCCATTCTGAATACTATATGGAATGCAACCCAGGGGAGTGTCTGAGTTGAGAAACTTGCAATAGGGTGAGAGAAGAAGTGCTAGAGTGAAAGATTTTGCTGTTGAGATGCAAAAACTCCATAGCCAGATCATAGGACAATTGCAGAGTTCTAACCAGAAGTACAAGCACAGATATGATCAACATCACAGGGAACTTCAATTTGAAGTGGGAGATCACATTTTGGCACATCTCAGGAAGCAAAGGTTCCCTAGAGGAACATATAACAAGTTGAAGATGAAGAAGATAGAACCCTGTAAGATCTTAAGGAAGTTTGATGCAAACGCCTATGATATGGAGCTACCAGATGGTGTGGGCATATCGCCCATATTCAATGTTTCATACCTATATCCTTACAGGAAAGATGACACAGAGGGATCACAAGATCAAGAAAAGATTCAGTGGGAGAAACAAATGTCTGTGGCATAAAGGCCATGGATGGAGAAAACTGTAGATCAGAGGATTGGCAAGAAGACCAGAAGAAAAACCTATTTTGAATATCTGGTCAAATGGAAGGGGCACCCAATCGAAGATTCTAGTTGGGAAAACAAAGTTTCCATCCAAAAGCAAGAAAAATCAGTGCAGGAGCTCATGGATAGGAGTCCATGAATTTTTGTCAAGGGGAGTATGATGCAGGAGCATTGCTGGCAAGCGTGCAGAGGCAGGACCACTCAACACGTGGGAGTTCTTCTAGAACTTCAATGTTGGAAATTGCAGCCAATTTTGAAACCCACCTTAACTCAGAGCTGAAATTTACCTTTGGAGGCGCGTTTGAACCAATGCCGAAATTTACCCTTTGAGGCACGTTTTGAAAATCGCAAGTGGAGCAGGAGTTTCCATTATGGATCTGGATTGACACTGGTCTAAGATAACCAGTAGGTTAAGTTTTAGAGTAGATAAGTAGGCAGGGGAAACCCTAAAAAGTTCAGCAAGGTAAATAGAGGTTTTGTACGCCCATATAGGGTTAGATGCAATACAGAGTTAGAATAGTTGGAAGAGAACCAGGAGTTAGCAGGAGATCTCAGTTTTTACAGTTGTTGTAATTTGAATGTATTTTGTAGCCATTTTGGCACTCATGAATAGAACAGAAGGAAAATTGATCCAATACATGGTGTGTGAACAATGTTTTGCAATTTCTCGTCATTTTTGTTTTTATGATCAAGTGAATGAATCTCCATAGGAGAGACTGGAACTGTGAATGTTAGATTTTCAATTTCAATTGTTTCTCTTTGTTTGAAGTTCTGCAAGGTGTGCATTGAGCCAGAGAGAGGAATGCCAAGAGATCGGGAGAGGAATTTATCTGTGAGAAATCCCTTGGATCTGAGTTATCGAGATCCCTTAGATGCAAGGAGTGCATGGGAAATCGAAGTCTGCATCAGATGAAGCTTAGGAGGAATAACACTCCAGAAATTGTTATCGAGACCCATGAATCCATTTCTTAGGAGGAGAGAAGGTTGACACCTTCAGGGTTTAGAGAATCTTCTAATTCTAAGAAGCTAAAATCTCAAGAGGAAGAGCGTTATCGACTTTTGGATCACGATGGAGAATTAGTGGTCATCTGATTCAATCAAGTGTGAAAGATCTAATGTTGTGTACATCCAGGAGGGAAAACCCACGAAGACCTACAAGGATGATGGAGAACTTTCGAGAAGAAACGTGATTCAATCACGATCATTTATTGGGAAGAGGAATGAGAGTCATTGATCGGTGCTGGGGATAAATTCACCATTTTGGTAATCAGGAGTACAAGGGTCAACAGTTTCGGGACTCTCAACCAGTGAAAACCCGATAAGATCATGATCGTTGGATCTTCGGAGGCCCAGATTCATCGATCTGTGACAAAGGGGTGCTTTGGCATTCGACAATCAAGTGGAGGAGTGACCAGATTTCATGCCAGGTGAGGTCGTGAAATGAGAAACACCGAAAAAATCATAGTCATCAGCGAGGGGTTGATCTAAGCATTCGAGACTTGGAGGAGCTAGACGCGCCTTGAGGTGAAGGTGGTGGTCATGAGCACGTGGTCACGTAGACAGAGGAAAGGGAGGAGCCAACTTCCAATTATCCCATCGGGTTTTGGGACTCAGAGGGGTCTGCGTCGGGGGACCATTGTATAGGAACCCCGAAACGCCGAAACGCGACGCGCCTTTTGGGATAAACCCGTGGTCGCACCTGTGGTATCGTGGAGTTTGGGGCTTCTTCCTAGTGCTTGTTTGCACGGACAGAACATAGACAAGGGCCTATGGAATTAGTGTTAGAGGTTCCCTTTAGGAACTAGGAGAGTCGTTATGGCTCCAAAATCAGAGATCCTGACCGAGAGGTCGCGCAACCCTCAGGAGGGATACAGGGTATGCATCATATGGGATTACCCGGGTTCTATCTTAGTTCTCCAACAAAACCATTATCACCATCAGCCTTTCTCGTAAACTAGAAGGATACATCACGCAAAGAGGGTGCATCATAGTCTCATCTAAGATGGTTTATGGGGGACTGTAGGATGCATATGTCTGCAGGCATGGAAGGGGTTGGTCAATGTTCTTTCTTACTTCTTCTTATTTCTACTTAACCATGTATGATATTCTATTATTGATCAAATCCATACATTCATTTATTCATTTTCATGTTTAATCTAATGTGCATTGTAAATATATCATCCATTCATCTATCTAATCATTCAATGATAAATACATAATCAATAACACATAAAAACACATTTCACACATGGTTTTACAATGGTTCACCCCCATTGGGGATATGTCCACAAAGATCTTCTACTTCTTTATTCTTATTCATCAAAAAACTTTGTGCACATTACATCAGAGTTTTGAATAGTGAGGCAGACGAGGATCACACCAAGCTCCACAAATTGTGACCTAAACCTCAACTACTTCAGACTCATCCAAGCTCTACATCTCTCAAAAACAAACTTCCAATCCCCAAAATCTCCATAATAGGTTCTCCAAAACAAACTTGTCGCACTAACTCTCCAATAATTCTATGATATGATGATAATGCTCTGATTATATCTTCACTGATCCTCTAATATACCTCATACCCATTATTTATATTAAAAAATTGAGTTAGAAACCCTTACAATCCATCCCAAAACCTTAAGCCTAACTAGGCTATGGTTTTCCACTTTTGTGTCATATTTCTGCAAATCCTGTCACGCACGTTGATTTTCCTCAAAATGTGGCTTTCTACTCTTCCTTGCTTCCTACGTTGTTTTCCAAACCTTCCTGCTCCAAGAGGCCCCCAACACTAACATGTGGCTCATCCCGAGCCACGTTAGCCTTAATGCACCTTCTGCAGTGCTACCTCTAGTGCATGAATTTTTTGTGCTAATTCTAACACTTTCTCTTTGGCCTCTGCACTCTTCCCTGCTAATGTCTCCAAACCCTATGCTATAATGTGCTCTCCTAGCACTTCTCTGTTGTTGGTGAGAACTTGTTCCCATTTTCCCTTATCTGCTTGGAGCTCGTCAATCATCCCTTCTGCTTGTTGCTAGAATGGATCCAACTGAGCCTGCCTTGCTTGCTTATGCTCCTGCATAATCTTTACTTCAGCTTGTAAGTTCTTTAGTTCATGTGTTTCCTTCATTCTAATGGATATTTCCATGGTTTTCTGTATTTTTTTCAATTCCTGAACCCCCATGTTCATGTTTTCCTCCCTCTTCTCTAACTATTGTATCTTGTCATCCTCTTCGAGGCTTGTCCAAATATGAGTAGTTCTATTATACAATTCTGCCACTTCTTTACCCTCCTTCACTATACTCTCTATGTGCGCAGTAGCCTCTTGTTCCCTCTACTCTTGCACTTCCAGAGGTGTGATCGGAGATAACTTATTTGTTATCTCCATTATTTCTTGCTTGTATCTCTCCATGGTTTGAGCGATTTGTTGTATCTTCATTTCTATTGTAACCTCTTGTTACTGCGTCCAGTCGGGTATACTCCTATATACCTTTGTTATCTTATTCTCCAAATTTTCATCATGCTTCTTCTCTTCCTCCTTTTCCATCATTATTTTCTCACATGTTACTTGCAAAATCTCCTTCACCTCCTGACCAATTGCTAGGTTGGTGGCATCCAACCTAGGTCTAGGTTGCCCTTCCTGCATTACACTTGCTTGCAATCCATATAGCTCCTCTGTGGGTATTTTTTCCATGGCCAACTCCATATGATCCACATCCTTCACTTGCCTCTGTGTTGCATGTTCATCCATCTCTAACATGTCTTGTGTGATGGTGAATCTGACACTTCTCACTGCTACTGTCTTCATGATCTCTTATTTCTCCTTCTGTGTTGATGTTTCCTATTATTTTTCTATCTACTATGTTGTTGTGTGATGCACTGTATTGATTTGTAGTCACTGCAAGATGTCATGTACCTCTACCATTTTTTCCATGATCTCCTCCCTTTACGTATCCGCTACGCAGACTACATCCTCTCCTTTGTCTTAGAATTTTTATACTACCAACTCGTCATCATCCTCTGTAATAGTGAGGATTGAAGGAGTTTTATGATACTTCATCTTTTCCCTGATTTATGCCTCATGTATTCATGTTCTCTTCTTAGTTCGGGTTAAGGTATTTGCCTCAGTTTTCATCCTTGTTGTTTCTCCATATTTTACTTCCTTTGGTTGAGAACTATGCTTCTCTCCATCTCCTTTCACTTTGGTCCTAGATATTGTTTCCTTTTTTCTGGGCTTCTTGTTGGTTGTGATGCTTCCTGAAGCTTGTCCATGCTCTGCAGCCTTCCTGGTATTTGTAGTTGGACTCCTTGTATTTTTAGATGTTCATGCCATTGTTGGCTCCTTTGGTTTGATTCCCTTATTTTGTGTTGTTTCCACTTTCCACTACATGGTCCAAGTTTTTACAATCCAGTCTACCTGTTCCCTTGATGCGCGGTATCTCATTTCCAACCACTTCTTCTTTGGGTCCCTTGTGGCCTATATCCATAAATGATGTTTGGATGCTTTAAAATTTGCAATGCCTTAATTCACTTGCACCACTTCTATTGCAATCGTCCATGCGTTTTTTGTCTTTTGTTGCATATCCTCCAAGAGCATGGAGAATACCATGTTTCTATCTTGTCGGTTCTTGGGGTCCTTTTCTTACCACAAAGTTTCATAGAACGTTGCATAACACTTTCCCTTCCTATCTAGAAAAGAAGAAAAGTGGGCTCCTTCCAACCCACCAATCCATTCAAAATTAACAGCAATGAGTAATGGAATTCCATTCCATTATCCTATACATATAGACAATCTACCAATATTGGTTCAACATATATGATTCCCATCTAAATACTATTCCTTTTGTGCAGTACGCAATGATTTCTATCACTTTTGTTGGGGCTTCCTCCTTTCTACACTTTCTCAACAGTTTGTAGGCCATCAATTTTGTGGCAAACCTTGTTGATTGATCATTGATGTCCTTGATGATGAGTCCTCAAGTTCCCCTATTTGTCCCGAACTGGTTTTTCACTTCCTCCATGATCTCTTTATCCCCAACTTTATTGTCTAGGTAGTCCTTTGGATTTACCCTGCTGATAGGTAATCCTGTGATCTTCACTTTGAGATCCACATCTATGGGGACTGGTCTATCCATCCAAAGGATACCTCCATGTA
Organism: Picea sitchensis; assembly: GCA_010110895.2. Lineage (NCBI taxonomy): Eukaryota > Viridiplantae > Streptophyta > Pinopsida > Pinales > Pinaceae > Picea > Picea sitchensis. The sequence continues at coordinate 27,982 of SNQJ01S0017528.1, read as the reverse complement.
CCCTTGCCAATAAATTTTTCACACACAGTCCCACATTTTTACTGTTCCCAAAATGCAGGATATCTAATAGATTCATCATGCACAAATTATAGAGACCTGTAACCTACTGCACGGGCTCTAGAATAGGTCTCCCTAGGGTTCCTACATCCCCTCTATCCTCCAAGTATTCTTCATGTATGAAGTATGGAAAATCCACTATGTCAGTTATGTTGTTCTCCAGATACTTCAACTTTGGAACCTTCCCTAACATTTCTTCCACTGTGACTACAACGTCTAGAAGATGGGGTAGTGTGATTTCCACTATGCTAGGTGATTTCCTTTTTTGACTTGTTGTTAGGTTTTAATCTTTAGTTTTTTCCTCGGGTTATTCTTATTCCTCTCCCTCCATTTCATGTTGGCTTGTAATTTCTTCCACCAGGGCTTCATATACATTGGATTTCTTCTTCTTCTTGTCCTCTTCCTTTGTTGCTGCAGCATTTTCGGAACTAGGGTTCGCGCTGTCATTAGGGTTTTCTGCAATTGGAACCACTTGTACATGCTCCTCTGTTGATAATTATTCCTCTACTCTGGTGGGACTGATTTATTCATTCTCAGATGTTGTTATGTCCTCTAGCTCCAAAAAATGCTCTGGTTCTTCCATCTGTTCCTTCTTCCTGCCATATTATCAGGTTACTCGCACAAATCGGCTAGGAGTGCCAACTTTTGGGGGTTCTATCAAACTATTATTGCACTCAATCGACTGAATTTTCCTTAATCTATCACCCTTTTCTCAAGCTCTCAAGTGATCGGTTTCTCAAAATCCTCTAAGTTTCAAACTTCCCCGTTCGTTTCCCTTTTTATAGACTCGATCATTAATGTTTTGTAGTATTTTTCACTTTTTCCGGTCATTTGCGCAGTGTCCAATTTTCCTGTGCATAGTATTCCAAATTATGTTGCATCAATTGTTGTGCGATGTCATACCTAAATTACTTATTTTTCTATTTTTCTTCATTTTTCTGTTATTATCTTCCTTTTTCTTCTTTTAGCTCCTACTATTTACAATATGTACAACTCTACTTGTTGCACTGCAACTATTGAGAGTTAGTAGTTCGATTGTCCCTATACAGTTTTAGTCGACTACCATTCACCATTCTTTGCACTTCCTTTCCTGTTAAGTCTTGTAGTTGTACAATACCTATATATGTGACAGACTTTATCTGATATGGCCCTAGCCAATTCATTATGGGATTCCCTAGGTGTTGCAAATACTTACTGTCATAGAGGAGAACCATATCTACTTCCTTAAACTTCTTCTTCTTGATATGTATGTCATTCCATGCTTTATCCTTTTCCTTCTTTATCCCTTAATGGAAACCTTCCATGATTATGTCTTCTTCTAATTCCATCAGTTGAGCCAATCTTTCTTGTGCTGCACCATCTTCTGTCATGTCTATAATTGTTGCAATGCGTAGACTTGGCATTAAGTTATCTAAGGGAACTACTTCCTCCTTTCCATACACCAATATAAAGGGTGTTTGTCCTGTTATTTTCTTGCAGGTATTTATATAAGCCCAAAGTACTACTAGTACCTTCAAATCCCAATCATCTATGTTTACATTACAAATATTTGTCAAGGCATTCTCCAAAATCTTATTGAAGGCTTCTACTATGTCATTTTCTTAAGGGTGGTAAGGAGAATCTTCTGGTCGTATATATAAAAAAATTCAAGATTAGCCTCGATTGTACTATTGATTAAGTGAGTCCCCTGATCACTCATCAATATTCTTGGACATACAAATCTTGTCACTATATTTTCAAATAAAAAGCGTGACGCAGTATCTATGCTGCAATCCTTTACTAGTGTTGCATATTCCCATCTAGTTAAGTATTCTATTGTTGTAATAATGTATATGGCTCCTGATCTTCTTACTAGTGGATTAATTGGACCTATAGAATCGGGAAATATGATGGATTTATAATGGGATCTTCCTTTTCTGGTGCCTTTACTTGTGATTATGCCTACGCTAATGATGGCTCTAAAATTGATGAGTCTACTACATAGGGATCCATATCTGGTCAGGATGTCTTTATTAGTGATGTTGGTGCTTCTAGGTAAACTAATGCTATGACAATTGATGTTGTTGTCTTTGCTTCTGGATATACTACTGGTCGAACTAGAATCATTGAAGCATATGCATATATATCGATGAATTAATCCTAAATGATCCCATCTTAGATGATGTCTTTCATTACTCACCTAGTCGTTTTCATTAATTACTATAGGTTTTCATATCAACCCCGAGGATTGTCGGGTGATTTTTTTTCTGTCTCAATCAAATAGAAAAAGAAGGATAAATATATTAATTGGCCTTACCCTACGGTAATTCCCCTGCTCAGCTCAATAGTTCCATTGTGTTGGGAGGGGTTTTGAAAATGAGGATAGTGGACTACTTATGCACTGTACGGGGAATCAGGGGTTGATTCTTCTCCTCTCCATTATTCCCTACCTTTTTATTTGTGGCCGGGTGAGCCAAAAAGAAGTGCTTCCATGGTTGAAATATTGGCCCCCAACTATAGAGTATAGGTGAGTGGAAAATACCTTTCAAACCATTCATTTGGAGGATCGATCATCCCAACAATTATCATGTGGAACCTATGGTTGGAGAGAAACAAAAGAATCATCTCAGATGAAACATATACTTCCAATTTATCAAACACTTTTAGAGTAACCTGTGATATCAATGGAATCTCATCCCTCCTAGATGGCTTGCCTATTCTTTGACAAACATCACACTTCTGAAAATATTCTTTTGAATTCTTATGAACTGTTGGCCACCATAATCATGTGTGTAATACCTTCTGCAAGGCAGATTTGCCTACGTAGTGTCCTCCTGCAATTCCTTCATGTGCTTCTTCAAAAATAATTAGTCTTTCATGCTCCATCACACATCTCCTAAATATTCTATCTACTCCAAGTTTGTATAAATGACCTGCAATCAACTGATAATCTACAACTCTGAACACCAAATTTTTCTTTCACGCAATAGTAAATTCTCTTGGTGCAAATCATGTACTCAAAAACTTAATAATGTCAATAAAATATTCATTTGCATTTTTTACTAAAAATAATTGTGCATCTATAAAGTTGTCTTCCAAGTTACTAGGTTCTTCTCCATTTGTTATCTTGGACAAGTAATTTGGTCCATCATTCAATCTTTGAGGCTTCCCTACAACTTCAAAGTCAAATTCTCAAAATAATAACAACCATCTACATATCATCCCCCCCAACAATGGCTTATTAACTAAGTATCTCAAAGTTGAATGATCTGTAAACATCCTAAAGTGTTGTCCCAACAAGTAATGCATGTATTTCTGTAAAGCATGCACCATTACTAATCCTTCTATTTCTGTAGTGTTGTAGTTTTGTTATGAATCTAACAACTTTATTATTGAAAATGAAATAGGATGATCTATATCACCTTCTCTTGGATGTGTTAATACTTCTCCTAAATAAATTGCAAATGCATCTACATGTACATGAAATAATTTATCCTAATATGGAAATACTAAAATTGGTGCAGTAACCATCTTCTCCTTCAAAATATTCAGACTCTTCTGGAATTCATCATTCCACTGGTACTTGGTATCCTTATTTAGAAAATTCTCCAATGATTCAATGATATGTGCATATCCCTTGATGAATTTTATGTAGTACCCTATATGGACCAATGTACTCTTAAACTGGTGCACTAACTTTGGTGGTGGTTAGTTAACTATGACAACAATTTTGGAAGGATTTGTTAGCACAAGATTGGTTAAGGTGCCAAATGTCAAGAACAAGCATTGAAAACACTCTCATAAGGTTCCAAGTATCAAAATCACCCATGGATTTATGCTACCTAATTGCACGCAGACACACAGGCGGGGGCTACCTAAATTCTGGTAGAAAATGAATTATGCAGATTTATTTTACCATTTTTTAGTCACTAACTTGAAACTTGGATTATGAAAAATTGAGAAGGTATTTTTGAAAAATTGAGGACGTTTTTGTTCATAACATTCTAAGTAAAAAAAACCTCTCTCAGGTTTTCAAAATGTGGTATGGTTTGAGAGATATTAGACATAGAAGTGATGCTACCAACTGTTTTACAGTGGTGCTACCTAATTTCCTGTAGCAGTCACGGTTTTGATATTCACCTTGTTGGGAGGTTGCCACCTGTCAAGGAGGATTCGAATGGATTCTCAAGGATCATTTATATTTCAAGGGAAACCTTCACATAATATTTATCTCAATCAAAGGCCTCATGAGTGAGGTGGAAACAATTTATTAATGACTTCCAACAAATTCTTGAAAATTAGCAGTTTGTTGGCTTTTTGTCTCTTTGATTGTTGCCACCTATCTCCAAGTCTTAGAATCCAATGGAGGAGATGGGATTCAACCTCATAAGGTTATTTGGATGCTATTTTCTATTTAGGGAATGAGATCTCTTGAGGAAAGGGGGTTGGTTTCATGATCCAAGAGAGGAGAGAGTTAGAGGAATAGTTTATTTGCTCAATTGTAAGCCTGAGGGCCTGTTGTAATTAGTATTTCTTCCATTAGAGATTCATGAGAGTTTCTTATCAGACTTTGTTTTCTTTGTTATCATTCTATATTGTCATCTTTATTGAATAATATTTATAGATTTTGAAGATCAAAAGCTACCTTTGGTTAATGAATTCATGAGCTGCAAAGGACTTGTGGTAATTGCTTGTTAATCATAGATTATTGTTCAAGCACTCTTCAATCTATATTACAGAAAGGATATATGTTATTTGGTTATTATTCTCTTTGTTTACCTTCTATTCTTCTATCCGTCTTTGCATAAGCCTTTTGTCTGGTATGTGACTTGACTTCCTTTGATCTGTAGGATGTGGTGACTCCATGCCCAATGGAACGTATTTGCAGTAGTCTAATGCCCTCCTTTTTACTCTTCTCTTGTCGATCCACCTATTCAAACTATTTTAATCCATTTACATTTCTATGCTACCAAGATTACTCTCATTTGCAGCTTGGGAGTGACTCTTGGAGTGATAATAGGGTCAACCAGTAGACCCTTTTTACACACCACATACCCTAACAAAGTGCCAAAAGATGTACTGAAAATACACTTCTTAATATTTAATGAGATCTGACATTGTCTGCATCTATCCAAAATCAACCTTAATACTTCCAAATGGAATAACTATGTACTGAAATGAGCCCCACTATGTAAAAAAAAAAATCTTGTGTCTATCTTCTGGTGCAATCCTTATTTTGTGATAACATGCAAATCCATATGTAAAAGAATAAACTTCTTGACCCCCTACATTTTCCAAAACTTCGACTATAAATGGGGTAGGGAAAGGATCATGTAGGAAATCATCATTCAAATTTCTCAAATATACACAAATCTTGATCCCTCTTTGCTTCTTTTTTTGCACCACCATAGGGATGATCCATTCTGACTCTTCTACATGTTCTATAACACCAGCTTCTAGCATATTTTCAATTTCTATCTTTACATTCTCTTCGTATATTGGATTCAATATGTACGGCCTTTGTTTGATAGGTATTTCTTTTGGTTTCAATAGGATTTTCATCTCTCCTAGATCTCCTACTAGTCCCTTCATCTCTGAAAATGTTGTTGTAAATAAGTCATTGTACTTGTGCAGTAATTTTGTGATCCTCTCTACTGTCTGATGATCCCAATAATATCCAATACTAGCCATCTTTAGGTTATCTGCAATTCCAATATTGACCTTCTTAATATTTAAAGGTGCAACATAATATTCTGAGTCCATCTTGGGACTTTCTACTTCCCTTTCACCCTCTACTTCTGGGATCTTGATATTGCACGGATTATCTTTTTTGGGTTCTTCTGCTTTTGCTACATGATAACAATGTACCAATTGTTTGACTGTCTAACTAGCCTACCTATGAGATGATGGAATTATTTCAAACGTTGGTTATTCAAATATCCTGTCTGTTACTACTTTTATCACTGTATCAATCTCTAGACTTCCATGCACAAAGGAAAATGTAAATACAAAGATCTGCTATATTTATTCCCGATTGGAAATTTCTTTACGTTGTTCCTATTTTGTGCACCAATTCTTTGGAATTCCTTCTAGTGTGTGATCAAAATAGTGTGGCCATTCTTCTGGTGGTACTAATATCCACTAAACTATACACTTATCTACATGCACTTGGGGTTGTCCAAATCCTTTATATTTCTCCTCATATTTTTTCTCATATCCTGTGTTGAATCTAATGTGCATTAACCTTTTTCACTGCAACCAATTGTTGATATTTTCCTTGTGGGTACCCCACCATCTTGCAGATGTAGGTTTTAAAGCAATATCTAGTGCTAGTAATCTCTGGTTTTCCATAACTTCTATCTAATATTTCATAAAAAATTCTTCTAAATCATTTAATCCATAAAAAGTGGGAGGTTCTCTTACCTCTATACCAACCCATTTTAGCGTGCACGCCATTATGCCACATCTCCAGGTAGATAATTATTGTAATCATTGTTTTCAGTTTCCTAATCCTATGCCAGAGTCTGAATCACTATAAATAATACTCCTCCAACTAATCATGCCATCTGCAATTGGGTTGATATAATCTTCTTCGCACATGGTAGTACTGTATAGCTGATTCACATCTTATCTAAGAATATTATCCATAATTTCCACATACCTTCCTCCTTTTGAGGGATCCAATGGTGCAATAACTTTTTATTCTCCATACTCAAATATCATCTTCCTTTTCTTCAAATTAATAATATCCTTGTTGTCAAAGGCCCAATACAATCCCAACAATGTTGGATATGGTGAAGTATTGTCCACTATTTCTATGACTTCAAAGTCATCCATGGTGTGCACACCATCTAGATCAATAGGAATCCCCTTCAACCTTCCTATTAGCACCACTCTGTGCTGATTTTATAGCTTTAATTGGATAGGTGAATACCTTAATTGTGGTTCTCCCATAGCTTACCAAGTTTTCTTTGGGAGAACATTGACTTTAGATCCCAAGTCTAGGATGATATCCCCCATATTGAAATATCCTATGTTAGAATTCAATCTGAATTCCCTACTGTTTCTTCTCTTCGGACTTCATTTACCCTGTGTGCCCCTTCTTCCTCGGGATTACACTTTTCTAACAAATTCTGCAATGCTTGTAAGTAATTTTTATCACTCAAAAATTTGACACAAGTTCCCAAAAAGTTTCCTAAGTTACTTACTTGTTCTGAAGACTTCTCTTGATTGGTTTGATCGAATAATGAGAGAATTTAATATACTGGTATCTCATATATTGGCTTCATTCCTGAAGTGAATGCAATGTTTTGCTTCAAGATTCCTTGTATGGCTTGTTTGAATATCTCTTTCTCTTTGCACACATCAAACTTTTAATATGGAGTCCTATTGTTCCTGACTCACTGGTACTCATCTTGATCCTTCTTGGATGCATATTCTCATGTCTTAGCTCCACCTCTAGTCATTGTGTTAATCTTCTTTCCATCTTCTTCTCTTTTTTCTACCCAGATCCATTGTACATTCTGATTAGTCTGGTTCCTCTGGTCCTGTATTTTTATCAACAGTGTTGGAAATTCCTCTATTTCAATATCTGGTGCACGATAGTACATACATGTCGCAAGTGGCTATGGGAAGTCTCTTTCATAGTTCCTTGGTTTCTAACATTTATGACACAGTATTTGTCCCTGAACTCCTCCAAAGCCTCTTCCTCCACTGTCTCCTCCTTTGAATCCTCCTTTGTTTCCCCGATTGTTTCTTAGACACGGTGTGTTAAACTAAGGTCCTTGATTATACTATGATTTTGGGTTATTGTATTGTTGTGGTGTTGTGCACTATTGTGCAAGGTAATATTGTTGTTTCCCTTGAAATTGTTATGCATTATACTATGTTTGTGCTACAAATTGTTGCACATGATTTTATTGTGGTTCTTGCACAATGTTATATTGTGGTTGTTGTGCATATTGTCATGTGACATGTTCATCTTGAACCCTGTATGTATCTGCAATCCTTTCTTTCATCATATCCAAGGTTCTACATTCCTTTTCTTTGTGTCCAACTGACTTACCAATGTTCCAATATGTACTTTTTGGACTTGTCTGGTATTTCTACATCATGGGGCAATGATAGGGATCATGCCCATGTGTTTTGAAAATATCACACCATGGTCCTCCTAGGGCCAAAGGGTTTGGCATACCCACTCCAATATACGATGAAAATAATGGACACTCATTCTTGTGGTGACCTTTTGTCTTTCACATTGTAGACCATATATCTTCTCGTTTCTCCTTTCCTTTGTTATGATTTAACTGGAATGTTAAGTTATTCAAGTATTGCTTTATCTCTTCCACAACTAGATCTATATGCTTGTATTGGTTTTCTTCTAGCTATAAGTCTTCCTACAGATCCTCACCATGAATTTGGAATTTCTATTGTCTCAAAGGATACTTCAAGTGCGGAAACAACGAATTAGAAACCAAATGCCTATGTTGTGTATCAACAATAGTGTATTTTAACTTACCTTTTAACCTCTTGAATTTCTGGTCCAATTCCTAGACTAGTTCTCATGATTTCTGCCTGATCTCTATCATTTCATTCATAAACTAGTCTTCTGAAATTGGCTTATGAAATTCATTGATTAACTGCCTCTTCACATCTGCTACAATTGTAGGTGTTCCTATTGGGTTATTTGTTGAGAGACCTATGTGTCAATATAATGCGTAGTCTCTAAAAGTGATTTCTAACTACGCAACTTTTGTATTCTCATATGTAATTTGCTTTACTGCCCAAATATTTTCACAGATGAACAAATGTTTTTCTGGGTCATCTAACCATCCCCTCGGAAATCTGGTAACCTGATGGTTGGATCTTGTCCTTCCATTGTGAAATTTGTTGAAATACTACCTCTGTACTATGTAGATACTTGACTTCTACTTGCACTTATGCTACTGGACCCGCATCCTAAAAAAATTCTTCTACCACTAATCACTTTCTCATTAACTTATTTTTCTTCTTTAGTTGTATTATTCGCACATGGGGTTGTGGGTTCCACACTAATTTGAATCTGGAATGGAGAACCTTATTCTGCAATGGTACCATGAACTTTATTTTTCCTCTCATATGTGGTGTGAAATATATCCTCAATATTCCTCGTGGCACAGAGATTCTCTACATATTCCTCATCGTTCTCCAAGCCCTCTCACTCCACTATATCACTTTTCTTATTATTCATCCTACATTGGTAGGGTCATCCAATGTGCATCACACCGACATTCCTTATGATTTCCCTGGTATTTTCATCATCCATCATGATGGGGTCCATTGCCTCCTTCTTCTAGCTACTCTCTATATCCTTCTCCATTTCTTAGATCTCCCTTAGTGTTTCCCCCAACTCCCCCATGCACGCATAGTGATCTAGCTATTTGATTCCATGGTCATCACACATTTGTCATGTAATAATATCTTGATCAATGTGAAGAGTGACCTTATGTAAATACCTTTGTATCCCCTCAATAAATCCTTCTCTACAATAGTGTATGACTTCATTGTATCTACTGCGAACTCAGTGATAAACCCCACAATAATATTGTCTAACCAAAAATCCACTACGCGTGTGAATTTATTATTAACTCTTTCCAACCGCGTGATATTTTTAGTGGTCCACTCTACTGGACGAATATGGTTAGTTGGATGGGTATCCTTCAACCTTAACAACCATTCCTGTAATAACTATGGAAAGAAACAAAAATATGCTTCATGTAGATTAGCAAACACATACCTTTGTATGTACTGGTGCTGTGTATACCTGGAACCCTTATTGTCTTTCTACGTGAACTCGAACTGCTATGTATATAACCATCTTTCAATCTCTTGTTTCGTAGGATTCCATGGCTTGAACATCCCTTTCTACCATTGCATATTCTTCACAAAACTCTTTCTTGGATATCCTTCTAATTTCTAGCCGACGACATAACCACTTGTTGGACTTATGGGCTAACCCAGGTTCTACCTTCATTCTCCAACAAAACTCTTATCGACATCAGCCCTTCTGGTAAACCAAAAGGCTACACCATGCACAAAGGGAACAATGCAGTATCACTCAAGATGGTTTATGGGGGACTATAGGACGCATATTTTTGCAATCATGGAAGGGGTTCGGGGATGTTCTTTCTTACTTCTTCTTATTTCTACTTAACCATGTATTCTATTCTATTATTCATCATATCCATACATTCATTCATTAATTTATTCATTTGCATGTTTAATCTAATGCAAACTGTAAATAACTCATGCATTCATATACCTAATCATTCAATGATAACTGAAGAATCAATACCACATAAAAACACATTGCACACATGGTTTTACCATGGTTCAACCCCCTTGAGGCTACGTCCACAAAGATCTTTTACTTCTTTATTCTTATTCATCAAAAAGTGTTGCACACATTACATCCTAGTAGTGAGTAGTGTGGTGGACCATTATTGCACCAAAATTCACAACTTGTGACCTGACCCTCAACTATTTTGACCTCATCAGAACTCTACAACTCTCAAAACAGAATTCCAATCCCCAAAAAAATCCATAATATGTTCTCCAAAACAAACTTGTTGCACTAAATCTCTAACACTTGTATGATATGATGATAATTATATGATTATATCTTCGATGATCCTATAATATACCTCATACCCCTTATTTATATTAAAAAAGTAGGCTAGAAACCCTTACAATCCATCCCAAAACACTAACCCTAACTAGGCTAGGTTTTTCCACTTTTGCACTGGATTTCCGCAAATCCTGTCGCACGCGTTGCTTTCCCTCAAAATGTGGCATTTTATTCTTCCTTACTTGCTGCAATGTTCTCCAAAAATCCCTAATAGAACAAAGTGTACATTACTTAGGCCCATCTTATTGAATTCACATAAAATTTTAGTGAGTTAGTTGCACAACTGATACAGGAGGATATTGGCAGCCAACCACCTATTCCAACTAGCTCCTTTTGACAGTTTTAGTTCAACACATTCATCTGTAGTTATTTGTAATTGTGGGTTCTATAATTTCAGGGCTATATGAATCCCTACACAACTTCCAGGTGGATATTGGTGTCCGCCCACCTAATCCAACTAGATTATTTTGGAAGTTTTCATCTCAGTACATCTTTTTGTACTTCTAGGGCCATTTTGGGTCCCTAACAATGTTGCTTTGTCTTTCCACAATCAAAATTTAGATGGAGTCAGAGTTTGATGGAATAATGTGTATGAAAAACTTACGACCCGAGGAAATTGAGGCACCAACTTACCCATTGGGGCCCACATAAATTTTGGTGTTTCATCTCCTAGGGTTAGGTTTTTGGATGTCTATGGTTTTGGCATTCATGAGTAATGTTAAAAATGCCTCTGGAGCTTCAGTGTAATCATTCTTATTAGATGGATGAGCGTAGAAGCCACATCTCTTCTCAAAGATAGCTACCACCATTCAAGCAAGTTGTTTTTAGTTATGCAGTTTTACATTTTCAACCTATTTTATTTATTCAATAGAAGTTATTGTTCACTGGCTATCTATTGTTGTTCTTTGTATATCTGTGTTATTGTATTTAGTCTATTATTTATTTCGTTCTTCTCATAAATCTAGATCAGTGGTATCAAAGCAGTTCGCTCTTCATTTATTTTTCTTTGTGCATGTCCCCAACAAGATATGGGTACATGAAGTTGGGACTCGAACCAATCGATCCTTTGCAAGATCGGTTGCACCGAGACCGACAACAACTCATGGGGGAAGAGAATAAATATGATGGAGAATAATATCCTTGTAAATTTTTTCTTGAGGAATCCATTGCGCGACAGAGGAAGAAAATGATGGACAACTTTGCACATATCCTTCTATGACTACCCACAAGAGACACATATTCATAAAGAGGCCATGCAACCCCCTTCAAGGTACAAGTAAATTTTGATATTCCATTATTTGAAGGACTTATAGATGTGTATGCTATAGATAAATGGTTGAATCTGCTCGAAGGGTATTTTTCGGTCCACAATTTTTTTGATAGGGAAAATATTAGTTTTTTTCTCCTCAAGATCGTCCCCTAATCCAGGTGGATATTGGTGGCCACCCACCTATTTTAACTCGCTCCTCTGGATAGTTTTTAGTTCAACACGTTCTTCTATACTTATTTGTAATTGTGGGTTCTACGCTTTTGGAGTTGTCTGAATCCTTACACATCTTCCAGGTGGAGACTAGTGTCCGCCCACCTAATCCAACTGCCATCTTTTGGAAGTTTTCATTTTAGCACATCTTTACGTACTTCCAGGGTCATTTTGGGGCCCTAAACAATGTTTTTTTGTCTTGCCACAATCAAACTATAGACAAAGTCAGAGTTTGACGGCATAATTTGTATTTATTGAAAATACCTTTCCAATGGGCTATCACGTTCCTAAAACAGAGGTCGTATGAAAATGTTACAACCCTGGGAAGTTGAGGTACCAACTTACCCAGCAGGGCACACATAAAGTTTGACGTTTCACCTCCTAGGGTTAGGTTTTTGGATGTCTAGTGTTTTGGAATTCATGAGTAATGTTAAAAAAGGCCTCTGGAGCCTCATTGTAATCATTCTTCTCAGATGGATGTGCATAGAAGCCACATTTCTTCTCAAAGATAGCTGTCACCATTTGAGAAATCTGTTTTCAGTTCTGCAGTTTTACAGTTTCAACCTATTTCATTTATTCAATAGAAGTTATTGCTCACTAGATATCTATTGATGTTCTCTATATCTATGTGTTATTGTATTCATTTTGTTAGTCAATTCATTTCGCTCATAAATCTAGATCAGTGGTATTAGAGCAGCTTTCTCATCATTTATTTTTCTTTGTGCATGTCCCCAACAAGATCTAGGTATAAGAAGTTAGGACTCGAACCAATGTATCCTTTGCATGATTGGTCACGTTGAGGCTGACAACAACCCATGGGGGATGAAAATAAATATTATGGAGCAAGAGATCCTTTTAAAATGTTGCTCGAGGAAGCCCTTATGCGATAAAGTAATGAAATGATGGACAAATTTGCAGAGATCCTTCGGTGGTTTCACAGGAGAAGCATCTTTATAAGGTGGCCATGCAACCCCCTTCAAGGTAGAAGTAAATTTTTATATTCCATTATTTTAAGGAATGATAGATGTGGATGTTGTAGATAAATGGTTGAATCTATGTGAAGGGTGTTTTTGGTTCACAATTTTTTCGATAGGGAAAATTTTAATTTTTCACTCCTCGAGGTCATCCCCCATGTTAAGGATGGGTGGGATACTTACTCTGAGCAAAGGGACATAAAGGAATCTACAATATTTGCCTTCAATCCCACATGGGACTCCTTCAGGGATTCCATTAAATAACAGTACTACCCTATTGGAAGCTACGAGGACCGGTGCATAAGATGGACCACCCTGCATCAGGAAAAGGACCAGATAGTAACAGATTTCATGAATATTCTCCATACCCTGTGCACCAAATTAGGTATCAAAGACTCTGAGTGACATCTAGTGCTCAAATACCATGACTATTTGAATAGATACATTAAAACAGAAATGGAGTTTTAGGACATCACATCATTGGGTATGGCTTATAGATATGTTGTCAAGATCGAGAAGAAATTTAAGAAGAAGAGGCACAAGTTTGGATCTGCAAACTCCTCATAGCCAAAGCAAGGAAAATGCGGCCCAAACCCACACAAAAAGGGAGAGAGAAAATATGGACACTATCAAGACAACCAGTCCAAGCCACAACACAAGAAGGGTAATGAGAAGTCAAAGAAGGACACAGGAAAATGGTGTGAATAACATAAAATCCATTGGCACAACACCGAAGAATGTCTCTCTAAGCAGTCACTTGTGGATGAGATGAAAGCTTCTGAGTGAGAGGTCGATTCTAACTCTGAATCAAATCTAGAAGGAGGGAAGAAAATTATCGATGTTGAACCCATTACCACTCTCACTACCACCAAATTCCATCCAAGCGAACCAAAATAAACAGAGGAAGGGGAATGCCTCTTTCACTAATGGATGTGGGTAAAGGGGTATCCTCTTCATTTCATTATCGATAGAGGCACTAAGAAGAACTTGATCTCAACAAAGGTCATCAAGTAGTTGGACTTGCCGACAACACTGCACCCGCAACCCTACACCATTGACTGGATTTTCCAAGGAACAGATCTTTATGTCAACCAACAGTGTCATCTGCCCTATGACATCAAGCCTTTCAAGCACGAGGTATTGTGTGATATTGATCCCCTTGAATTTTGTGATGTTATTTTAGGAAAACCACATTTTTGAAAGTGACATGATGTGTATGAGTCTATGCCCCACAATTTTATTATTGCTTTGGGTAGACAATTGTAAAGGATACCAGAGGTAGCTCCATCTATCACTCTTTATTTAGTCTTTGCTAAGAAATGCAGTAAGGTCATTTCATAGACTAGGAATTTTGTCTTCTTTGTGATCCGGGCTCACAGTAATTAGAAGGTCACCACCATGTTTGTCTCCTCTACACAAAGCCTCTCTTTGTAGCATAAGCAAGTGGATGGGATCATGGAAGAGTACAGAGACATCTTCTCCTAATGCATCGGGGTATGGATGCACTGCCAAGTGAAGCATCCAATTAATCTAACCCCCAATGCACCTTTTCCTAATGGACCAATCTATCGTCGTTGGTTGATGGGAAATGATGAGATCAAGCATCATATCCAAGATATTATTAAAAAGGCGAGCATCAGACCCATCGCCTCCCCTTGTAGAATCCCGATTTTATTGGTGCAAAAGAAATATGGGACCTAGAGGCTCTGCATTAACTACAGAGCATTAAAAAAAATCACAGTCAGGAACTGGTACCCAATTCCTAGAATTGATGACCTTCTTGACCAAATCAAGGGGGAAAAGTTCTTCAACAATATTGACCTAAATTTTGGCTACCACAAGGTTCCCATCCAACCAACTGATGTATGGAAGACAACTTTTAAATCTAAAGAAGGTTTCTTCGAATGACTGGTCATGCCCTTTGGCTTACAAAATGCCCCAACCACTTTCATGATGTTGATGGATGATGTATTGAGACCCTTCACCAACTCTTTTGTGGTGCTATATTTTGATGATATACTCATCTTCAACAAAACTTGGGAGGAGCACATGCAACATATTCAATAGGTTTTGAGCACTCTGTGGTAGCACAAGATATATGACAACCTGGAAAAATACTACTTTGGCATGAACATGGTCCAATACTTGGGCTACATTGTTGATGATCATGGGGTACATGTTGATCCATCTAAGATCCAAGTCATTCATGACTGGCCAGCCCCGACGACATTGATCGAGATTCAAAGCTTCTTGGGATTGGCCAACTTCTAATGACGGTTTGTGTTGGGATTCTCCCATATTGCATGGCCGCTTAGCTAAGTGAACAAGGGTAGTGGAATGGAAAAGTTCGCGTGGGGGAAGGAAAAACAACGAGCATTTGATGATTTGAAGCATCCCTTATGCTCAACTTCAATACTCTCCTTACCTGATTTGCAACAACCATTCACGATTGAGACTGATGAATACAACTATGATGTAAGAATAGTTCTCACTAGGCATGATCATCTGGTTGCATACCATAGTGAGACACTCTAAGATACTATCTGAAAATACCCCACCCATGACAAGGAAATGTATTCCATTATACAAGCATGTTGTCAATGGAAACATTACATTCTGGGAAATGAGACAATCATCCACATTGATCACAAGCCTCTGCAGTTCATACAAACATAGGAGAATTTGCATTACGACTTCCATTAGAAGTGGTCCACCTACCTGCAGTAGTTCCATATCAACATCAGGTATAAGACATGGAGCACAAATAGTTTTGTTGACAGCCTCATTCAACCTCTCGTGGATGCACTCACCACCATGCTCCATTCCTATGGACATGAGGCATCTGAGTGGCCCCAACTTTATTAGCAAGATCCAAACTTCACCACCACCTGTCAACTCTTGGGTACAGGTGMAAATCTCACCAATTTTAACATYCAGGACAACCTATTGTGCCATATGGTCCATCTCTTTGTTCCTTCAAGAAAGAATGAAAAGATTATTTGGGAGTCTCACTACAATCGGATGGCAGGACATTTTGGCATGGAAAAAACTGGATTCCATGTCTGGCCTTCCATCCACCAAGAAAGACAATGATTGTGTATTTGTGGTAGTTGATCAGATTTTGAAGATGACCATCCTCACAACCTTCAAGAAGAGCATCACAGTGACAGATACTTCCAATGTCTTCCTTGAATGCATGTGGGTCCATTTTGGGATACCGTAGACCATCATCTCCAATTGGGATAACAAGTTCCTCAACACATTTTGGTYGAGTCTCTGGTAACTTTTGGACAACAAGATCACTAAATCCACTACTTTCCACCCCCAAATTGATGGCCAAACATAGATCGTCAATAAGATGATTGTGCACATCCTACACATGTACAACTCTAAGCATATGTGTACCTGGGAAGAGACTCTTCCCTATGTTCAACACAACTACAACATGGCTCTCCATAGCTCCATCGACCATAGCCCATTTTCAGGTGGGGTTGGGATTCCAACCCTTGGGTCCCATTGATGTTGCACTACCTCTTGCAACCACACAGGAAAAATATTTCCATGTTTAGTCTGAGGCCGACAAAGCCACCCGATTCATTGAGTGGATTCAGCACATCCACCAACAGGTCCATGAGATTTTTCAGAAAGCCAATGCTAAGTATAATCAATGCCATTATCAACACAAGGTATTGAACTAGTTTTAGGTGGGAGACAAGGTCTGCTTACATTTGCAGAAAGAGTGCCTTACAAGTGTTGGAGAATATCCCTAACTTACATTAGTTTATACCTAGCTTAGACTACTAGATCTTGGTTAATACATTCATTTACACTTTATTTCACCTAATTTGGCCACATAGAGAAGAAGGGCACCTCATCCCTAGATTTTAGGGAAAACTGCTAATTTTAGATCAAGACTCAATGCCCAGTTCTTGATTTTCTTGATTTATTCCAACTCCCCCATGCAAAAACTCATCTATTATTGGGGAATG
>SNQJ01S0017527.1:73553-105543 GCA_010110895.2 Picea sitchensis | reverse complement strand
TCAATAATCATATTTATTTCATTGCTCATATATACATTTGAAGATAGTCATTGATTTCATGAAGTACTAACCCACTGCAAAGCACATTCTAGTTTCCTTTGTTTTGTCTCGCAAACAGGTGCATCATCAGTGGTCTTATCTTCTTGACTATCTCTCTTGGGCAGCAATCTGTGAAAGGGGTTTCCTTGACTTGGCCTTTACCCTTTAGCCTTTCGTTAACCAGATTGCCTTAGGGACGTCTCCCTTGGACTTGCCCTCCTAAATAGAAAGAGCCCCCCATCGAGGTGACAGTGGGTGGGGAAGCTCCTGTTACGCCGGTTTCAAGCCCTGACTCAAGCCCTTGGACCTTTCCTACAAACCGTGCGATAACAGGACTCTGTCAAATGCTACTTGCCTCGAGAATGGTAGTCATGTTATGAGGATTTCAAATTCTATCACTTGAATGTAATTTATTCATAAAATTATCAATGTAAAACTTCCACGAAGGGACAAAACTAAATGAAATGTCTACACAATGTAAATTAAAAGAATGTAGTGGCTTTTAAGAATTCATGGGAATTTATGGAAACGAAATGTCTATAACAAATTTAAGCATGATCACAAGAATGATTTTTCATATTAAAAATAAATATAATTTTGCATATTTATAAATACTAATAACAAACTTATTTTTGAAGAGAATTTGGTTCAAGAGACTAATTATAGAAGAACAAATTTTGAACAAAAAGTAGATATCTGGTACATATCTCACCCCAAGTTGGACTATGAGGCCACATAGAAAAATGAACCAAATAGCATGCTTCTATCTCTCTCATCAAAACCCATATGTTCACCAAAGAGCATTACAAACATGCCATCCTGCCATTAATAACCAATGAGCTCTTTTTCACTACCCCACACAACATAAAGATGAGCTTCCACTTCTCTCCTCAACATTCGTTCAAATATATGGTTCCCTTTAGTGATCTTTACCATGTGAAGAAAGAGTCCAAACTATTGTATGATTTATGGGAATCACCTACAAGAATAATATTCAACTCTCAAGGATTGAAAGAGTAGAAAATCCACATTAGGGGATGAATTCTTGACTTTCCCATCCTCTATTCTCACCTATAATTATCCACCTTTCAACGAAGGTCTACAATTTCCTCTTCACATTCTTAATTTCCAAATTTGTAATAATTAGCATTGGAGAACACAATACGAGTAAACTACAACACGAACATATGAATAAAATAAACACTATAGTGAATGGTAATGAAAGGATTGGTGAATATTATTGACATTATGTTGACTAGAGAGATGTACGACTCCTAAAATTCCCACAATGATTGTACTCAACCTATGTTAGTAAGTAGGTGACAAGACTTTGTCCACCAACCTCTTACATTCATTCAATGATTGGTTTAATAAGTCTAAGGACACCCATGATTGCATAACTATCTGAGAAGAATCCCCCCACCAACCTCTTACATGGATTCAATATTTGGTTCGATAAGTCAAAGGACACGGATGGATTTATTTAAGGCGAAAAGAGATGAGTTCTAAGATTCAAACTTTGGCAATGGAGGATTTACTTTTCTACAAACGCTCTTTTCTCTTCCCCTCTAGCCGAATCATAGCGCTTCTTGTATTTTTTGCAACCATCTTAAACCATTATATATTATATTTTAACATCACTATTTACATAACTTGAATTTCCCATAGCAAACATACAACATAATCCATATAAATATATTTATATGTTACACAAATTTCCAAAACACAAAAATGGAATGTAGGCATGAGTGTCTCCAATCACTAGAAGCTTTGCCAAATTTCTATCAAATGACAAGTTGAAAACAACAATTATATAATATATATTCAAAAATAAAAATAAAAACACCTAACTCATCAATCATTAAAGATAATTAACAATACATAACAAATAAAAAAATAATCTATGTAATTAAAAAAAAACAATTTATTCAAGAATAAAAATAAAAACACCTAACTCATTAATCATTAAAGATATTTAATAATAGATAACAAATAAAAAATTAATCTATGTAATTAAAAAAAACAATTTAATCTTTATTTTTCCTTCTTCAATGGTGTGAACTAAACTATATTATTTTACAAAATTTAATTTTAATATAATAATATTCTAAATTTGAAAAAAATAATTAATAATACATAACAAATAAAAAAATTAATCTATATAATTAAAAAAAAACAATTTAATATTTATTTTTCCTTCTTCAATGGTGTGAACTAAACTATATCATTTCACAAAAGTTAATTTTAATATAATAATATTCTAAATTTGAAAAAGCCTAACCTTCATATTAAAATTCATTTAACCAATTAAATCAAATTATATGTCCACCAATTGAATTGCAAAACAAATTTAATAATAAAATCATCCCAAGCTCGTTATATTCACCTTTTGATAAAATAAATAAATAAATAAATATAAAAACCATTAAAAAAAAAATCTCAAATTAACAAAGCTTTTGGGTCAATTTCTCAAATCCTTTAAATCGCATTTCAAATAACTTATAGCTGACACAACCCATAACAATATCTCTAATATTTTAATTTTATTATTTTGGATCTCTTGAGAAACTAGTTTGAGAACATCTAAAAATTAATTTATATGTTTGTAAAAATTTAGATTTGAACTTGTGACCTCTTAAGAGGAAACACATGTTCTTAACAATTAGGTTCCATTATATATATATATATATAGAGAGAGAGAGAGAGAGAGAGAGAGAGAGAGAGAGAATAATAACCAATCTAGATCTATTTAACTCAGAACCTCTCAAGCATCGAGATGGATCAAATTTCTCTAGGTGCAAATCTTTTTAGAGTGCAAAACTTGAGGAAAGATTAAAGATTTGCACCTCAAGAGATTTAATCTCTCTCAAGGTTTAATCGATTTGAAATTAATTATTTAAACTAGTACATATCTAATGCATTAAAGTAAAAAAAAAGATTAAAATAAAAAATAGCTATAATAACAATAAAATATAAAGTTGTGTAAAAAAACTTATGAGAAAATCCCAAATATTACCTGGTTAGTTTTGTATGATAATCTAAAATTTAACTATGTTAAAAGTTGGTGTGCTTGTCCCAAATTGAACATAGTACTGAACAACTAAACCAAATTGTCTCTCTTATGTATTGAATGATGATCTATCGTATGCATACTTTTAATCATATGATTGTCTTATCTTTCTCACGTTAACTAGTCTCAAAGTTGCAGATCATGGCCAACAATGGTTTTTACCATAGTGTATTTGGGTCCCCACAACCTCCTTTAGAATTTTTATTTGGTTACATGATTTTGTGCTTGGGTTCCGGTGAGATCCTTTAGACCTTAAGGATAGTGTACTTGGATCCACATGATCATTGCTAGACCTTCCATCCAATTATTGGCTAATGCACCTTAGTCCTAGTGACCTCCCCTAGACCTAGAAGTTAGTGTTTTTGGGACCACATGACCTACACTAAGTCTCTTTTGGGAAGAGAAAATCAATCTTCCATAGCCTAAAGGGATCCACTCCCTTATTTTTTGAGCTTCTACAAATGAAAACAATGAAATATTTTCTTTTAGAAAGGTGTCTCTTCCAGTAGAATTTTCATATCTCTCTTATTCAAAGTTTCATGAAGAAAAAAAAAATAGCAAAAAGAAATGGCAAAAGACACAAAGAAGGGAATTAGAATCCTAGCATATCTCACACTACATTAGAGACATTCCATGTTCTTTTCTCATGTGTCCCCTACTCATTTGTAGATCTCTCTCTCCCTCTCTCTAGCATTAGTCTCCCATCTTAATTCTCAACCTAACCCTTTTCTTCCATATCCTTCATGGAGAAACCCTAAAACCTTCCACACCCTATATTTAAGGTTGATTATTTTTTCTCATGTCTTAGAAAGCCTATCCATTATAACCTTAACATTTGCAAACTAAAAAATTTGGTCAATTCACCTTATGACACAACTCAAGAAACAACCCCTATTATATCTAGAACATCACTCAAACATCATTCAAGAGATATTATGACTTCACCATTCCAACACTAATATCAGGAAAAAAACTCTCCCAACCTGATGACTAATCAACACTCTTTGGTTATTAGTTGCATGCTATCTCTACCACTTAAAGAATATCTCATGTTGTTTTCTCTCATCCACAACTAGTGTTAGCATCAACTCTTTCTTAATCCAATGATTACTTAGAACCATAGGAAAATAAAAGATTCTTTGCATACTTGAATTATTTGTTAATCGAACTTTGGTTCATGAGTTTCCATATGTGGCACAAGTAATACCAAGCCTTTTCCTAACCCTATCACATGAGCCTAATGTAGAAAAATATCCACACAAGAAAGTATTGCTTTGAATATGACTACTCCCTCCTCTATGGCATTGTCTCCACCACTAATATTCCTTTTAGTGCCCACCTTTTTTTTTAAATCCATGAGACGCTTATCATGTCCCATAAAAAACAAAGAGGCAAATAACCATAACTAATGTGAAGATATGTACTAAAAGTTACACATAATATTTCATATTGGTCCTATGTAACTATGTCTCAATGGGTCCAAATATATCACCACATGCATATTTAGATTGTTTAGATATCAAATATCTTTATGTGGACTTGTCACAATCATCAAGAACACTTGTTGAGGATTTTGAACACATTTATAGATGGTTAGCATTTTTAGAAAACTTTCATTCTAACACCACTTCCAGTTTGTCTACACTAAAAATGGTGGATGTGATTTTGTTGTGAATTATGTTTCTCAAGGGAAAGGGATTATACCCTTATGTAGTTGATGATGTCATGTTGACAGAACCTAATTCCTCTATGATTTTCCTTTCTATTTTATCCCGTAATAATGTCCTATATTTCATGATATCCTTTGAGTACATTCAAAACAAGGTGGACTTCAACCCTATTTTTGAGAGGATCAATTTGGAATCGACAAAGTTTAGATAAACTAATTCATCCCAGGGAGGATGGTGATACATTGCAAACTATTGGTTCTTATACAATTTAGAGCCATGGTACAAGGAAGAATTCCCACATTATATGGTATACACAATTGCACCATAAAGTGGATGGTGTGTTCATTCTACATCTAATGCTATATTATCGCATTAGAATTATTCTAAGGAGGCCCATGTTTCTTTGGCCACTTTCTTAGTTGTGTTAGGTAAAATGAAAATTGTTCATTTTTTCCTGAACAAAGCCATTTTTATATGGATATAACTATTGTGGTTGTTTTTGTAAGCATCTATATTGTTGTATTTTTTTTTCAAAGTTGGCTTAGAGTTAGCTCCAATCAGCTTTTTGTGTATCGAACATGATGGTTAATAATTCCTATATTACAGCACTAATGATTCCCTTCCTACAATCAATTTTGAAAGATTAAGAATTTGATACTACTTTATAGCTATAGTTAAGTGGTGACCCATATAATATAATTTATTATGTTATCTGGTTGGTTGTTTCTTATCAAGTACATAGTATGCCTAAATGCAATCCATTAGCAATTTTATTGATTTTCATAAGTCCATGAATTTTAGAAAAGAGATATTTAATCACTTATCCTTAGGGTGGTCTTCTTTGACGATATCATGCATCATTATTTTAGGGAGTGATTGACATATGAACATAGATTAATAGGTTTAGTGGGGCCACAATCAAATCCTTGTAGTGTTGAATCGAAAGGATAAATTGAATAGAATTACAACATGGCCTAAATCGGATATTTATATGTAGATAATATTGCTCATCTTCCTATAGAGGATCACTACCTTTTCCCTCACGACCATATGTCATCGTTTCTACCCTTTGCATTTAAATATCTACATAAAGTAGAATTTTCCATCTATTTACAACAATTCTTGGTTCACTCCATGTCATTTTACAACCATTCTACAACATTGGTTGCCGAGTTCACAAACCAACTCTATAATATAAATCTTTTTCTTCATTACGTGTCTCAATTTTATATGCATATTTAAATGGCAACTTGGATGTTTACATGGAATCTTTATATTATTCTCTACTGAAAAACCCAAAATCAAAATAAACATTACTAAACTTCCAGACACAATTGGGGACACTTTCCACTTAAACTAGAGGAATTGATACACCTCGACACGTGGCTTGAGGTAATTTTGTAAATAAATATTATTTGATTTTTGGAAATGTTTTTATTGTTTATTATATACATGCTCCATTACGAAGAAGCCTCGCATGTTTTATCATATCCTAGAAGAATTGGTCAATATGACCATTTCTTTCCATCCATGTACAAACTTATTTATATTTTCACTTATATTATATAATTTGAACAAAGTAATGTAAAGTTAGGCTAAGTTTATTTCTCTTATGGAATCGATGGTGATATATCTTATTTGTGATTCTAATAATATGGATTAAACTTGTTATTGGCTTAGTTTGCTCATATAAATGCCAAAAACTCTAGTCTTAATTGGAAAATATCCAAGTGATGTGTCCTAAGGAAATGGTATCTAATATTTTCACTGAAACTAGCTTATATTAGTGAACCTTAACATTAAGAGTCTTGTTTTTATCATATTTGAATATATTTGAGGTGGCATTTTTCATTCAAATAATCTCCCTTCCATCCTGGTTCCCTGATCTACTAAGAAACATCTTATATTTTTCAACATTATTGAAAGGATTCGATCTTAGCTTTGGCTTGTTGCAATTGGGTTTAACATATATCGATTCACCTATCATATTTCCAAAATCCTTGAAGCATCAGGACTTTATCTTGTCTTGGGATAAATGTTCGCAGAAGATTACTCAATTTCATCCACTATTATATGCTCATTGTAAGTTCCATCTAAAATATTAAGAACTATTTCCCAATACTCTACCTTATTTTTCCATTCCTCGGTAACTAAATTCAATATTATGTCGTTGTTTTATGTTGAACTTAGTAGGATTGGAAGCATCAAATGGCATGGTTTAATTTATTTTGATGCTAGTCCAATGAGATATGGCCCTTGTCTTCTTCAAATACATTATATCAAGTTTTGTGTTAGGATTCCAATTTTCACTTTGAGTGTACAACCTCACCTTAAAGCTTGTGCATTTTGTTAAACACAATCAAGTTTCCATGTATCATACATACATAAGTTATACCAACTATCGACATATGCATTATGTTAATATGTTCTTATAAATAATTTATGGCACTTAGAACTTTTCTTGGTTCTTTGAAGTGGTTCAAACATTTCCTAGAAGTGTAATTCAAATTTCACCTTTAAAAAATGTTGTAACAAACCCACGATGGGGCATAAATAGAAAAAAAAAAAAAAAATTCCTCAATTAGTCGAATCCTCCATCCATGGTCTCTAATCCTGTTCAATGGACCTTCAAAATTCCTGAGCTGAAGCAGCTCATCGATTCCCTATTGGAATCTCTAAGAAATCAATCAACGGATCTTTGCGAGACTTCACCCGTGCGAACTGGCAACAGGCGCAANCCCACGTGACCACTACCCGTGACCACAAGCCTTACTAAAACGTGCGTCGTTAAATCATGTATCGGGTTCTTGCGTGGGAGTCACCTCGACTCTCTCGATCTTTGATCTCTCGACAGGAACCTAACCCTTGCTAGCTCCTCCTTCATATGACCACCGGTTGTGACCCGGGGCACAACCTCGAGCGCTTATCAGGACTTCATGTTTCGCAAAGTTGGAGGGTCACTCACCTCCCTTCTCCCGATATCAGAAATGTCGATATTTCCTCACCACATATCAATGGTCCCAAATTCTTCCACGATCTGACAATCCAGATCACATCGAGATTTCGAGTATCGGAACTCCCGATATGATTCACCTTCATTCTCCCGACTCCCGAAATAATGATATTTCGGAGCACCGAATCAATGGCTCACGCTCCTCTGGATCTATCGGCCATTGTCAAATCATGAACTCAGGCCTCACGAGTTCTCACCATTATCCCCTTTGAACTTTTCCTCTTGCAAGTCAATGAAACATTGATCTCTCACCACGCGTCCCTTCCGATGGACGATTTTGATGATGTCGGGATCTCGCGACTTGCGACCTCCAAGTCACCACTCCCTCCACATTCCCAACTTCCGAAATGCTGACATTTCGGAGCACCAAATGAAACGGTTAGGGAGGGTCCCGATAGATCCTTAGATCTACGGTCCAGATTATTTTGTGTCATCGGATTTTGGAAGACTTGACCGTGCTAACACGCAAATCTCCCGATGTGCGAACTTGCGAAGACTGAAGTGGTCGAGGTGTTAATGCCTGCTCTCCTTCTTCAAATCTAACGGTCATGACAGACCTTGGATCCTCCCGAATGAATCTCATCTGTTCATCTCCCAAACAAAAGGGTATTACCTTTCAATACTTAAATCTCGCTATTCATCCTGAGCTTTGTCAGTTATGAAGGACTTAAGAGCGTTGCACTCTTTCTCCTGGACTTAACACTTAGAAGGGTCTTATGCACACCTCTTGTGCTCCTTCATCAAGTCTATAACCTAAGTGGTTCTCGGTCTCTTATTACCTTGCAGAGGGCCTTTGCATACACGTACTACCTCTCCTGAGCTTAGGGGACTCTGTCCTCACAGTGGTTGCGGGGTTCAACCTCCGCCAAATCAGGAAGTACTCACGTGACTCTAGGACAGTGATGAAGTTCTCTGGGAGGTGCTTTCGAGGGATTAAACTAGCGCATTAGGAAATCAAGAAGATATGAAAGTTCTCAAGGAACAAACACATACTTCTAACTTAATCATTCAGTACAGGGGTCATTTTAGGCATATAAAATACAAGCATGCAATTCATTATTTCCAATTCAAATCACAAGGCATAAAAACACTTATCAGAACCATAAAGCGCGATGCGACTGCTGAGAGGGGTGCTCGTTTCCACCCAACCATAGGCCTAGTCACTCTCGATGGATTTATCACTGGCCACCCTTGAGCTTAGGCCACGATGCTTTGAGATTCAATCTCTCACTTCTAGCTCAACGGAAGTTAGGGATGAAGGTTACTCTCCTTCTCCTTATACAGGAATAGATGAGGATGAAGGTTACTCTCCTTCTCCTCCCTCGGTCTTTGTCCCCTATGATCATAACTCACTTTTCTCTTTAAATCCCTCCTTGGACCTGAGAGTTTCCTCTCTCGTCTCTGCATTCTTCGTCTGGCCTCCCTCTGTCCAACACCACACTTCCTTTCTTGCCTTCCTTAGCAAGGTTGTGTGTGGATCGAATCCCCAGTTCGTGGTCAGGTCTAGAAGCCTTACAGATGGATGGTCTGCCCCATCCCCTCATTAACTCTTGAAGAGGTCTTCCCACCTACCAACCTGACTATAATTCATTTCGGGTCAGAGGATTTTTCTGATCTTCAGCAATTAAAACCAACATAGTACTGGTTCGGTGGAGGTTAACACAACCATTCTAGGTCCCCTCCACCACCTTTTCATAAGCAATCGTGGTCTTTCTTAGCACATCCCATTCTCAGCAGTTATGCAACATGTTTCCATTACCCATTAAAATAATAGGATTTACATTCATCGACCTTCTACACAAGGTCCATCAAATCAAACATTCACACTTTTAAGTTTTCCATAGTTCCTCGACCCATATAGTTATATTTACAGACTAGGGGAAACAGGGTGTTACAATTCCCTCCCCCTTAAAGGAATCATCGTCCTCAATGTTCTATCTATCAACATGATATATATGTACAGAAGTAAACAAAATCAGATATGCTTGTCTCATGGCATCTTCCATTTCCCATGTAGCCTCATCTGGTCCAAAGTGTTTCCATTGCACCTTGACCTGTGCAATGGTTCGGTTCCTCAATGAGGTTTACTTCCTTTCTAATATGCATTGGGGTTCTGGCAGGAATTATCCCTCCAGCTCCACTTGGATCACAGACCAGTCAATTATATGATTAACATCATGTACATATTTATTCAGTAATGAAACATGAAAAACATTATGTGCCTTTACTGTGGGAGGAACTGCTAACCTATAGGCTACAACACCCACTCTATCTAAGAATTTAAAGGATCCATAATACCGAGGTGCCAACTTGGCACAGGCTCCCCTTTTCAAGGAACTCTTCATGGGTCTAACTCTGAGATAGACATGGTGATGCAGGAGCATCTCCCACATCAAGCGAGCCAGCGCGGAAGCCAAAGGACAGCTGGACAAGTGCCAGCACAAATTTTGAAGACACCTTGAAAGTTGTTCCGCAATCTTAAATGAAGTCATTTAAGAAAAGGTGCACTTGTATATTGTAATGGACCTTGAGTGGATTGCTCTCGTCCATAGTAGATAGACGACATTTAAAATAGTTAATGCAGGTAGATAAAAATTTAATTCTAGATTAGACTGTTTGAGAGCGCAAGAGGGAAACGGGATATAGACACCCTCATTGTGCATTTGTAACATTATTATCGAAGCAAATGAGAAGAGAAAAAGTAGAGAGCTGTGTAAGAACACCCATGTACAGACATTTGAATTAATAGAAGAGTTTGATTCAAATTCATGGTTTTGTGTTGTTCTCTGTGTATTGATATTGATATGCTCATGAATGTTTGCTTCCAGTTACACATTTGCTTTTATATGCTGTGCATATGATTTCATGTTTGAATTGAAGTCTGAGAGGAAGAAGGAATGAGTTTCAATTGTTTCTCTATTTGAGCCAGAGAATTCCTGCAAGGAGTGCAGTTGAAGTGTCTGCAAGGAGTGCGTTGATAGAGGGTTCAGATAGAGATAGCTTTTTTTCTCATTCACCCCAAAGTGCAGTTGGGCACAGGAGTTGTGCAAGGAGTGTGCAGGCCAGGTAAAAGTCTCAGGGTTGCGAACCTGAGTGAAGCTTTGAAGGACTGTTGTTGCAGGTGTGCGCAGAGTCGAAGACTTCAACACTTAGACATGGTTGAAGGTTGCCGCAAGGAGTGTGAGAAAGGAATTTCTTTCTGAGAACTTAAAGCCGTGGGAAAATCTCAGGAAGGATAGGCCGTTGAGGTTGTTGAAGAACAGCGCAGACAAGTTGTGCTTTGAAAATTGGTGAGAAGCATCGCAAGTTTACGCGCAAGAGGATAAGTGTCAAAGGAGGAACACTTAGTTATTTCGCACGAATCGCCAAGTAAAGAACGGACGATCGGAATTCTCCGAGAAGAATTCGCGAATCATCGTGAGCCGTTAGATATTGGAGAGTTGCAGGGGAGATACGGCGATGTATTTCCAAAGGGTTCAAAGCTCAGGTGGGGTAGAGTCGTTGATCCAAGCCAGCGGGGCCGTTGGATCACTCGTGAAATCGCCTATCGGGATTTCGTGAGGAAAGAGTCGTAAATTTGGTAACGGGAATCGCGAAATCGCGATACGCGATATCCCGACAGCTAAAAGGTAGCGTGGGGCTACAGCAGAGTTGGCAGGTGGATAGGTGGCACAAGTCATCGAGGTTTCGTGGCGAGAAGTCCCGAAGTATTAACATCAAGATTCATAATCTAGTGAACCCCGAAATGCCGATGGAGTGAAGCGGCGATTGAATGGTCAATTCGCACTTGTGTCGGAATTTCGGCGCATCGGGCATCGAAAGTCGGGGATACAAGTAGTTTGGTATTGCGAGCGACGAAATCGCGATAGAGTAAGTCCTGACAAGGAGCAGAAGGGTCAGCGTTGACTCATATCGGGTCTCGGGGATTCGAGAGTCCTACGCTCGACCATTGACCTCGCAAAGTTGCAAAGTCCAATTCCCTGATAAGAAAAGAGAGGGGGATCTAGCAAAGAGTTATGTGGGTGTGGATTTCCCGATAGGGAAATAGAGGAACATTTGAGTTCTTCGAGCCGAGGAAAGAGAAGATCCTGTGTGTGCGTGGACCTTTCGACCTGTGGGTGATGAAGGGGTTGTGTTGCTATCAAGTGGTATCAGAGCGCAGAAAGATTCTTTGCTTTCTATAGCAAAGAAGAAGAGAATTCACCATGCCGCCAAGAAGAGATAGGCAGTCACCCGATCCAGAGTATAGGAAAATGCCGCGAAAAAGAGGCAGACAGATGGTAGATCCAGCCACAGAGAGACAGATGCGTGATCTCCGAGCAAGACTCGAAGACATGGAGACAGTGCAAAGATGCACAGCCAGTGTAGGGGATCTCAGTGATTCCGAAAGCGAGATTGAGGCTAAACGTGAGGAGGAAGTTGCAGTCGAAGATGCATCAAACGAGCATTTGATCAAAGCTATTGAAAGGATGGGTGCAAGAGCAAAGATGGACATTCCAGTTTACAAGGGAAACTTGGATGTAGAAGAGCTTCTAGACTGGATTAGAGCTCTCGACACATACTTCGACTATGAAGATGTTGAAGAGGACAAGAAAGTCAAGCATGTTGTTACACTCTTGAAAGGACATGCAGCATTGTGGTGGGATGAATTACAAGCTGACAGACGCTGCAAGGGAAAGCAGAAGATCAAGAGCTGGGACAGGATGATCATGAAGATGAAGGCGAAATTCATCCCAAGGGACTATCAAATTACTCTGTTCAGGAGGATGCAGAACCTGAGACAGAAGCTGATGACAGTGAAAGAATACACTGAGGAATTCTATAAACTAAACATCAGAGCAGGTCATCGAGAGAGCGATGATAAGAAAGTTGCCAGGTATATGAATGGCCTGAGATATGATATCCAGGACGAGATGAGCATGGTAACCATCCAGATGGTGGAATATGCTTATCAAATGGCTCTGAAAGATGAAGAGAAGCTGAGATGAAAGCAAAGTCAGAGGGGCTGAGGCAGAAGTCAGCCCAGAGGAAAAGCAGTTGCCCAGGAGAAATTCCAGAAACCCAAGGACAACTGGAAGAAACCTCAGACTCGTACTGAGCGAGGTGGAAGTTCACAGCAAGGGCAATATGCAGAACAGAGAGGATAGCATAATGAGTAGAGAGGAGATTATGCTATCAACAACACTTTTCCTCGTACCAGAGGTAGAGGAAGAGGAAGAGGTGGAGTCATCACATGCTTCACATGCGGGAAGAATGGGCACAAGTCTTATGAGTGTCCAGAGAAAAAGAAAGAAACTGGAGAGGCTCACATCACCGAGGCACAAAGGCGATATGTTGAGACAGAAGACGCTGAAGGCGGAAGATCGCTTATGATGCGAAAAGTCCTTTTGACACCCAAGAAGGAGGTGGAGAGTTCAGTCCAAAGAACCAAACTTGTTAGGACTGCTTGCAAGACCAAGGACAGGGTATGCAAGGTCATTGTAGACAGTGGTAGCATGGATAATCCCGTATCTACAGAGATGGTAGAGAAACTGGAGCTAGAGACGATTGATCATCCAAGCCCATACAGAGTTTTGTGGCTACAAAAAGGACACCAGGTAACTGTTACTAAACAATGCTTGGTTGAATTCAAGATAGGTGGATATAATGATAAGATATTGTGTGATGTCATTCCTATGGATGTTTGTCATCTATTGCTGGGTAGACCATGGAAATATGACAAGAATGTGATTCATGATGGGCGAATGAACACATACACCATAGAGAATAATGGGAGGACACACATGTTGCTTCCAATAAAGGATAAGGAGGTGAAGCCGAAGGTAAGCAATACAGTACTTCTCATGAGTGGGAAGGAACTTCTTACAGAGGTTAAGAAGAAGGAGGATCCACAATTCTTTGTGGTCAGGAAACCGAGGATTGTTCTAACCAGCACAAGAGTGGATGATTTACCCGAGGAAGTTCAGGAACTGCTAGAAGGGTTCGCTGACATCATAGCGGACGAATTACCTCGATCATTGCCACCAATAAGAAGTGTGAGCCATCATATTGATCTCATACCAGGAGCCAGTTTGCCAAATAAATCCGCGTACAGATTGACGCCACAAGAGAATGAAGAGGTTAAAAGGAAAGTCCGAGATTTGTTGGACAAAGGTTTGGTCAGGGAAAGCTTGAGTCCATGTGTTGTTCCAACAGTACTCAGTCCAAAGAAAGACGGAGGCTGGAGGATATGTACTGACTCGAGGGTGATTAATAAGATAACCATCAGGTACAGATTTCCATTGCCGAGGATGGATGATCTGATGGATTGCTTGAGTGGAGCGAAGTACTTTTCAAAAATTGATTTGAAAAGCGGTTATTACCAGATTCGCATGAGAGAAGGTGATGAATGGAAGACAGCATTCAAAACAAACGAAGGTTTGTATGAATGGCTTGTTATGTCATTTGTCTTAACAAATGCACCAAGTACCTTCATGAGGTTGATGAACGAAGTCCTGAGGGAGTTCATCGGAAAATTTGTCATTGTGTATTTGGATGACATACTGGTTTACAGTAAGACAGTGGTTGAGCATCTGAAGCATTTGGCTATAGTGATGTAGAAATTACAGTAAGAGAAGTTGTTGATAAATATGAAGAAGTCCTCATTCATGAAGACAGAGCTCATTTACTTGGGTTTTGTTATTTCTGCAAATGAGTTGAGGATGGATCCAGATAAGGTGGAAGTGATCAAGAATTGGCCATCACCGAAAAACGTTTTTGAGGTGAGAAGTTTTCATGGTTTGGCTAGTTTCTACCGAAAGTTCATCAGGAATTTCAGTGGGATTAGCGCAGCAATGATGGATACAGTGAAGAAGCAACATAAGTCTTTTCACTGGACTGATGAAGCTGAAAAGAGCTTCAATCTGTTGAAGAGGAAAATTACAGAACAACCAATTCTGGTGTTGCCTGATTTTCAAAAGACATTTCAGGTGAAATGCGATGCAAGTGGATTTGCAATCAGGGCAGTCTTAAGCCAGGAAGACAGGCCAATAACGTACTTCAACGAGAAGTTGAATGAAGCAAAATTGAAGTACTCCACATATGACAAGGAGTTCTATGCTATTATCCAGGCATTGAAGAAATGGAGGCATTACTTGATACCCAAAGAATTTGTCTTGTACAGTGACAATCATGCATTGCAGTTTGTGACTCAACAGGAGAAGTTGAATCAAAAACATGTTAAATGGGTTGAGTATATGCAGAATTTCACTTTTGTGATTAAACATATTCCTGGTACTGCTAACAAAGTCGTTGATGCTTTGAGCAGGAAGTGTTTGCTGTTGCAGGAGTTCAGATTCAAAACGTTGGGTTTTGATGATCTCAGGGACATGTACGTAGATGATCCAGATTTTCAGGAGGCGTATGAAGTAGCTGAGAATCCAATTCTCAGAGACTAAATCCAGTGGACTGAGTACATGATCCCGGAAGGATTTTTGTTTAAGGGCAATCAACTGTGTATTCCGAAATGATCCATGAGGGAGAACTTATTAAAGGAGAAACACAGCGGTGGATTGGCAGGACACTTTGGCCATGAAAAAACGTTTGCAAAGATGATTGAGTCATACTTTTGGCCGGGAATGCGAGCTGATGTCAAGAGATTCATTGACAGATGCAAAATTTGCCAGCATTCAAAGGGGAGGAAGCAGAATGCGGGATTTTATCAACCATTGCCCATACCAGAGAGGCCATGGGAGGCGATTAGCATGGATTTTGTATTGGGGTTGCCAAGGACACAAAGAGGTGTTGATTCAATCTTTGTGGTGGTGGATAGATTTTCCAATATGGCACACTTCATTCCATGCCAGAAAACTAGTGACGCAACTCACATTGCGAACCTGTTTTCAGGGAGGTCATTCAACTTCATGGGTTGCCAAAGAGTATAGTTTCGGACAGAGATACGAAGTTCATAGGGCATTTTTGGAGGACCTTATGGAAGAAGCTGGGAACTAACCTGTTGTTTAGTTCAGCGTATCATCCTCAGACAGATGGACAAATAGAAGTGGTGAACAGAAGACTGGGAGACTTGCTGAGAAGCTTGGTGACAGAGCACCATAGCCAGTGGGATAGCATATTACCACAGGCGGAGTTCACGTATAATAACTCAGTAAACAGGAGCACAGGGAAGAGTCCATTTCAGGTTGTATATGGAATGGAGCTGAGGGGAATTTCTGAACTGAGGGATTCAGAACAGATTGCGACTAGGAGCGATTGCAGGATTCGAGTCAGGAGTATAAACGCAGAGCAGATCAGCATAGAAGACAACTTCAGTTTGAGGTTGGTGATCTGGTTCTGGAACATTTGAAGAAAGAAAGGTTCCTGAGAGGAACGTATAACAAGTTGAAGATGAAGAAAATTGGTCCATGCAAGGTCTTGAGAAAATTTGGGACAAATGCTTATGAGATTGAATTACCCGATGGGATCGAAATTTCTCTGATATTCAATGTCTCAGATTTGTACCCATATAAAGCTGAAGGAATAGGGACTGGAGATGAGCAGCCAGTGATCCAATGGACAAAGAAGATGCCAGTTGCAGAGAGGACACAAATGGAGCACATACTGGATAAGAGAGTGGGTAAGAGGACCAGGCGAAAGCAATACTTTGAGTATCTAGTCAAGTGGAAGAATCATCCAGTTGAAGATGCTAGCTGGGAGACTAAATCGGAGATACAGAAGCATGGACAGACCATGCAGGAGCTCATGGACAGGAGCCCATGAAAGTTTTCAAGCGAGGGAGTATGATGCAGGAGCATCTTCCACATCAAGCAAGCCAGTGCGGAAGCCAAAGGACAGCTAGACAAGCGCCAGCACAAATTTTGAAGACACCTTGAAAGATGTTGCACAATCTTAAATGAAGTCATTTAAGAAAAGGTGCACTTGTATATTGTAATGGACCTTGAGCGGATTGCTCTCGTCCTTAGTAGATAGATGGCATTTAAAATAGTTAATGCAAGTAGATAGAAATTTAATTCTAGATTAGACTGTTTGAGAGCGCAAGAGGGAAACGGGATATAGACACCCTCATTGTGCATTTGTAACATTATTATCGAAGCAGATGAGCAGAGAAGAAGCAGAGAGCTGTGTAAGAACACCCATGTACAGACATTTGAAATAATAGAAGAGTTTGATTCAAATTCATGGTTTTGTGTTGTTCTCTGTGTATTGATGTTGATATGCTCATGAATGTTTGCTTCCAGTTACACATTTTCTTTTATATGCTTTGTATATGATTTCATGTTTGAATTGAAGTCTGAGAGGAAGAAGGAATGAGTTTCAATTGTTTCTCTATTTGAGCCAGAGAATTCCTGCAAGGAGTGTAGTTGAAGTGTCCGCAAGGAGTGCGTTGACAAAGGGTTCATATAGAGATAGCTTTTGTTCTCATTCACCCCAAAGTGCAGTTGGGCACAGGAGCTGTGCAAGGAGTGCGCAGGCCAGGTAAAAGTCTCAGGGTTGCGAACCTGAGTGAAGCTTTGAAGGACTGTTGTTGCAGGTGTGCGCAGAGTCGAAGACTTCAACACTTAGACGTGGTTGAAGGTTTCCGCAAGGAGTGCGAGCAAGGAATTTATTTCTGAGAACTTAAAGCCGTGGGAAAATCTCAAGAAGGATAGGTCGTTGAGGTTGTTGAAGAACAGCGCAGACAAGTTGTGATTTGAAAATTGGTGAGAAGCATCGTAAGTTTATGCGCAGGAGGATAAGTGTCGAAGGAGGAACACTTAGTTATTTCGCAGGAATCGCCAAGCAAAGAACGGATGATCGGAATTCTCCGAGAAGAATTCGTGAATCACCGTGAGCCATTAGATCTTGGAGAGTTGCAGGGGAGATACGGCAATGTATTTCCAAAGGGTTCAAAGCCCAGGTGGGCTAGAGCCGTTGATCCAAGCTAGCGGGGCCGTTGGATCACTCGCGGAATCGCCTATCGGGATTTCGTGAGGAAAGAGTCGTAAATTTGGTAACAGGAATCGCGAAATCACGATACGCGATATCCCGACAGCTAAAAGGTAGCATGGGCCCACAGCGGAGTTGGCAGGTGGACAAGTGGCACAAGTCATTGGGGTTTCATGGCAAGAAGTCCCAAAGTATTAACATCAGGATTCGCAATCTAGCGAACCCTGAAATGCCGATGGAGTGAAGCGGCGATTGAATGGTCAATTCGCACGTGTGTCGGAATTTCGGCGCATCGGGCATCGGAAGTCGGGGATACAAGTAGTTTGGTATCGCGAGCGACGAAATCATGATAGAGAAAGTCCTGACAAGGAGAGGAAGGGTCAGCATTGACTCATATCAGGTCTTGGGGATTCGAGAGTCCTACGCTTAACCATTGACCTCGCAGAGTTGCGAAGTCCGATTCCCCGATAAGAAAAGAGAGGGGGATCTAGTGAAGAGTTCTGTGGGTGTGGATTTCCCGATAGGGAAATAGAGGAACATTTGAGTTCATCGGGCCGAGGAAAGAGAAGATCCTGTGTGCGCATGGACCTTTCGACCTGCGGGTGGTGAAGGGGTTGCGTTGCTATCACATGGTCTCCGGTCTTGAACTCTCTGGGAATTCTCTTTCTGTCGGCATAACTTTTCTGTCTATATTCAGAAATCTTCAGATTTTGTCTTATCTGATCCACTTGTTGTTCCATTTCTTTCAGCATGTTAGGTCCGAACGTAATTATTTCCACTGGATTTCTCCAGCTGATTGGAATCTTGCACTGTCTACCATAGAAGACATCAAAAAGGCTCATCTTCAAGGATTCTTGATAATCGTTGTTGTAGGCAAACTTTACCAATGGTAGGTAGTCTTCCCACTTCTTAGGCTGATGCAGTACATGCATCCTTAGCATGTATTCTACTATGTGTTTCACTCTTTCTATCTGTCCATCAGTTTGGGGGTGAAAATTTGTGCTAAATAACAATTTTTTCTCCAAACCGGCCATTAGGGATTTCCAAAAGTTCGAAGTAAACTTGGTATCTCGGTCAGATACAATTTCCTTAAGCATGCCATGCAGTCTAAATATCTCCTTCATGAAGATGTTGGAAATATCTATGGCCTTGCAATTTGATTTGACATGAATGAAATGAGTAGACTTACTCAGTTTTTCCACCACAACCATGATGGCATCATTTTGCTTGGTCGACTTTGGTAACCCGATGATGAAATCCATGGAGATCATTTCCCATTTCCATTCTGGGATCAATATGAGCTGTAATAATCCTGTTGGATGTCGGTGCTATGCCTTAACTTTTTGTCATTCTAGGCACTTAGCTAGGTAGTTAGCTATGTCTTTCTTCAACCTAGGCCAATAGAATTGTTTCCAAGTGGTCGTGATCATCTTCTGATATCCTGGGTGACCAGTATATGGTTTCTTATGTATTTCATCCATTATGAACCTCTTCAAGTCGTCACAGTTGGGAATATACAATTTTTTTATGTAAGTCAACAACCCTCCCTTGAGCATTTGGTAGCCTTCATACTTCAGCCCTATAGGCTCTTGTCTTAGGTATGAGGTCACGGTCTTGAAGAATGCATATATCTCTTATGCATTTTTTACTCTTTCCTTGACATTTGTTTCAAAGTGCTTACTGTTGCCAGATGAATCATTTTTATACTTCTGCTAAGGGCATCGACCACCCTATTTTCCTTTCATTTGATGTGTTTGATTTTGAAATCAAACTCTCTAAGAAGATCCATCCACCTAGCTTGCCTGGCATTGAGCTTTGGTTGATCAAACAAGTTCCTCAATCCACAATGGTCTGTCAAAAGCACAAATCTCCTTCCCAGGAGGTAGTGCCTCCACATTTTTAAAGCATGTACTATGGAAACCAATTATAGGTCTTGGGTCACATAATTGATTTCATGCTTATTTAATTTCCTAGACGTGTAGAAAATTACACGTCCCTCTTGCATAAGGACTCCTCTGAGTCCTTCCTTGTAGGCATCTGTACACACAAGGAAATCATTATTCGGGTCTGCAATCTTTAGTACGAGTGCATGGGTCAGGAGGTATTTCAATTCCTGAAATGTTTCTCCACATTTTGATGTCCAAATGAATTTGATCCCCTTTTTCTGAAGGGCAGTGATTGGATAGCCAATCTTGGAAAATCCTTTTATGAACCTTCTATAGTATCCTTCTAAGCCAATGAAGGACCTAATATCGGATAAATCTTTTGGGGTAGGTCATTCCATAATGGATCTAATCTTGTTGGGGTCTACTGCCACCCCTTCCTTAGATATGACATGGCCAAAGTAATGGACTTGCTTCTGAAAGAAATCGCACTTGCTAAACTTAGCATATAGCTAATGCTCTCTTAGTACTTGAAGTATGATTCCAAGATGTTCTTCATGATATTCCTTGTTCTTGGAATATATTAGGATATCATCAATGAAAACCAATTTGTCCAGGAATTTGTTGAGTATATTATTCATCAAGCACATAAAAGTGGCAGGGGCATTGGTTAACCCAAATGACACCACCAGGAATTCATAGTGACCATACCTCATCCTAAAGGCTATTTTGTGGATTCCTTCATCCTTAATCCGGACTTGATGGTAGCCAAACCTTAGGCCAATCTTCGGAAATATGGATGCACCTCCCAATTGGTCGAACATGTCATCGATTCTTGGTAAGGGGTACTTGTTCTTTATGGTTGCCTTATTAAGTTGTCTGCAATCTATGCACAGTCGGAGTGTGCCATCTTTCTTTTTCACAAATAGGATGGGCACTCCCCATGGAGATACACTGGGTCGGATGTATCCTTTTTCCATCATCTCCTTTGGTTGTATCTTGAGCTAAACCATCTTTTGCATGCTCATTCTTTATGGATTTCTAGATGCGGGTTCCACTACCGGTGTAAATTCTATCAAGAAGTCAATATCCCTTCTCGAAGGTAGAGCTATTACTTCTTCTGGGAATATGTCCTTGTATTCTTTTAATATGGGGTGGTCCTCTAGATTTGGTGTGTCATCCTCAATGGATTCCAACACCTGTATTGCATATAATGAACACCCTTTTTTGCAATACTTGTTCATTTGAAGGGTCGATATTTGTCTCACTGAGACAGGCTTTTGAATCCCTTGGAGGGTCATCTTTCTCCCTTCTTCGTTTACACATTCTAAATTTTTATGATAACAGTCCATTTTAGTTTTATAAGCATCCAACCAATCCATACCAATCAACAGGTCATAAGATCCCAGAGGAAGTATGTTAAGGGTTGCTCGGGTGGGCAATCCACCCATGATCAATTGGCAAGCTGGTATGGCTTCTGCCACATTTCTTTTGGTCCTAGTGGCTAGTTGTACCAACTATGGTTTAACATGTCTAATTGGTTGCAGTTTACACGTATTGGCATTTTGAGGGGCTACATAACTCAAATTAGAACCTGGGTCAATTAAAATAGAATTTGGATGGTTGGCGATCATACCTTCCAGCTCCACTATTGAGGCTTGATGGTCGGCTTGATTATTGTCCAAGGCTGCATAGATTTGTGGCATGCTCCTAGCCACATCATTGACGGTGGTAGCTTCTTGGATATTGCATACCCCCTTACTATTTTGTTGTTTGTGTGGACAGTCCCTTGATCTATGATTTTCTCCACAACCCCAGCATTTTAAGGGTTCCTTCTTTAGGTTATCGGTCTTTGTTGGGACTATCTGGAAGGGTTTATTTCCACTTTGAGAGGGGAAATTTTGTTGATATACACTTCTAGCAGGAAGGCTCCCCCTAGAATATTTTCCATCGTTCTTAAATCTTGAGGAGTTAAACCTTTTCTTATGGAATCTCGCACTACTCTTCTTCTTCTAGTCCTCGTGAGGTCTTGTCTTGCTCTCAAACTATTCACAGCAATACCTCACCTTCCGGATAGTTTCTTCTAAGGTCCTTGGTTCGTCGAACTCAGTCCTATCCTGGTAGGTCTGAGGAAACCCACTAATGAACCACTGCATTTTTTCTTTTTCATCTTTTATGTAGGGTACATACCTCAGTAGTTTAAGGAATTTATTGACAAATTCCTCTATGGTGAGCTGCCCCAGTCAAAGTTCATAGAATTCCTTACTTTTCCCATCCATGTATTTTTCTGACAAATACTGCTTCCTGAATTATTTCTCAAACTATTTCCATGACAAGTCCTTCTCATGGACTCCTTTCACATTCCTAATGTCTTCCCACCATATGGAAGCCTTTCCATTCAGGTTGAATATGGCTATTCGAGCCTTCAAGTTTTCAGAGTAGTCATGGACTCTGAAATA
Organism: Picea sitchensis; assembly: GCA_010110895.2. NCBI lineage: Eukaryota > Viridiplantae > Streptophyta > Pinopsida > Pinales > Pinaceae > Picea > Picea sitchensis. Next base: position 83,488 of record SNQJ01S0017527.1, on the reverse strand, counting down.
CTTCTTTAAACCAAGCAACCAAGCTTTTGCCTCCTCTCCCTTCTTAATCTATCCATTGAAAGAGGGTGGTTTGGATTTATTGAACTCTTCAAGACCACGGGTTTTGGAATGCTTCTGTTTCTTTCCTTTCCTCTAAGAATGTGAGCTGGCCCTACTACTAGAAGATCCTTTAGAGTTGTCAGCCTCCTTTCCAAAGGACTCTTCCGATGAGTGTGCCCTGCCTCTAGTTTGGACCTTCTTCGTGTTACTTCTCCTAGTGGGATCACTTATGGAGTCATGTTTTCGGATCTCAAGTGGACTCTGACTTCTCTTCTTGTGTCATCAGTCTGCATGACTGGTTGCGGGTTCGTGCTATAGTTGCCTCTGTATTTCGGATAAGCTCTGTAGCAAGACTGCGTTAATTTATGTTTGTTTCTCTTTCTCCTTTATCGATCTCTCATTTTTAGCCTTGAAACTTTGTAACTTAGCCATGAGGCTCCTTACAGTTTCATTCAGATCTGGAGGGGTTTCCACCACCCTACATTTGTCAGATTCTTCGTCTCTATTGTGGGAGCCATCCCCCACTTCATGATACGTCACCATCCTTTAGTATTGGAGTTTTCCCGTGATTCACTGACTGCTCAAGTGTTGCCAGAAACACTTATTGTTAGCTAACAATATATTAGTTTATGAACAATACATGGCTCAATGTCTTAAACGCATACACATAGTAGAAAATTTCATTCATTTCTTTACTAACCTTTTTTTAAATCAGACCTTTTAAGAAAGAGGTAAGGTAGAGTGTCGTTCCTTTAAAAGTACTCTAAATAGAGTTTTTAAGTGACTCGTCCATGAGCCCAAGCAGGACAAGTGTTGTAACCATTCTCTGATACCAATTTGTAACACACCGACGACGGGGCATAAATAGAAAAAAAAAAAAAAAATCCTCAATTAGTCGAATCCTCCGACCATGGTCTCTAATACTGGTCAATTTACCTTCAAAATTATTGAGATGAAGCAGCTCATCGGTTCCCTACTAGAATATCTAATAAATCTATCCACATATCTTTGCGAGACTTCACCCGTGTGAACTAGCACCAGGCACAAGCCCCCCCCCACACGTGACCACTACCCGTGATCACAAGCCTTACTAAAAGGCACGTCGTGAAATTGTGTATCGGGTCCTTGCGTGGGAGTCACCTCGACTCTCTCGATCTTCGATCTCCCAACAGGGACCTAACCCTTGCTAGCTCCTCCTTCATATGACCATCGGTTGTGACCCGGGGCTCAACCTTAAGCGCTTATCGGGACTTTCATGTTTCACTCACCTCCCTTCTCCCGATATCTGAAATGCCGATATATCCTTGCCACAGATCAATGGTCCCAATTCTTACATGATCTGGCAGTAAAGATCGCGTCGAGATTTCGCTTATCGGAACTCCCGATATGATTCACCTCCATTCTCCTGACTCCCGAAATATCGATATTTAGGAGCATTGAATCAATGGCTCGTGCTCCTCTGGATCTGACAGCCACTGTCAAATTACGAACTCCTGCCTCGCGAGTTCTCACCATTCTCCCCTTTGACTTTTTTCGCCCACGAGTCAGCGAAACGTTGATCTCTCGCCATGCGTACCTTCCAATGGACAGTTCCAATGATGTCAAGTTCTCGCGACTTGCGACCTTAAAGTCACCACTCCCTCTACATTCTCAACTTCTACAATGTCGATATTTCAGAGCACCAAATCCAATGGCCAGAGATTGTCCTGATAGATCCTTAGATCTACAGTCCAAATTATTTCGTGTCATTGGATTTTGGAATACTTGGCTGCGCTAACACGCAAATCTCTCGATGTGTGAACTTGCGAAGACTGAAATGATCAAGGCATTAATGCCTGCTCTCCTTCTTCAAATATAATGGTCGTGACAGACCTTGGATCCTCCCGAGCGAATCTCTTTTGTTCATCTCCCAAACGAAAGGGTATTCCCTTTCGATACTTGAATCTCTCTATCCTTCCTGAGCTTCATCAGTTATGAAGAACTTAAGAGCGTTGCGCTCTTTCTCCTAGACTTAACACTTAGAAGGGTCTTCTACACACCTCTCGTGCTCCTTCATCAAGTCTAGAACCTAAGTGGTTCTCGTTCTCTTCTTACCTCGCAGAGGGCCTATGCATACATGTACTACCTCTCCTAAGCTTATGGGACTTTGTCGTCGCAGTGGTTGCGGGGTTCAACCTCCGCCAAATCAAGAAGTACTCACGTGACTCTAGGACGGTGACAAATTTCTCTAGGAGGTGCTTCCGAGGGATTAAACTAGCACATAAGGAAATCAATCAGATATGAAAGTTTTTAAGGAATGAACACATACTTCTAACTTAATCATTCAATAAAGGGGTCATTTTAGGCATATAAAATACAAGCATGCAATTTGTTATTTCCAATTCAAAGCACAAGGAATAAAAACACTTATCAGAACCATAAGGCGCAATGCGAATGTTGAGACAGGTGCTCGTTTCCACCCAACCATAGGCTCAGTCACTCCCGATGGATTTAGCACTGGATACCCCCAAGCTTAGGCCACGATGCTTTGAGATTCAATCTCTCACTTCCAGCTCAATGGAAGTTAGGGACGAAGTTTACTCTCCTTCTCCTTATACAGGATTAGACGAGGATGAAGGTTACTCTCCTTATCCTAACTCAGTTTCTATCCCCTGTGATTAGAACTCACTTTTCGCTTTCAATCCCTCCTTGGACCCGATATTTTCCACTCTCGTCTCTGCATTCTTTGCCCAGTCTCCCTCTATCCACCACCACGCTTCCCTTCTTGCCTTCCTCAGCAAGATTGCATGTGGCTCGAATCCCCAGTCTGTGGTTAGTTCTGGAAGCCTTACAGATGGGCGGTCTGCCCCATCCCCTCATTAACTCTTGAGGAGGTCTTCCCACCTACCAGCCTGACTATAATTCATTTCGGGTCAAAGGGTTGTTCTGAGTTTGAGCAATTAAAACCAGCATAGTACTAGTTCGATGGAGGTTAACGCAACCATTCCGGGTCCCCTCCACCACCTTTTCATTAGCAATCGTGGTCTTTCTTAGCACATCCCCTTCTTAGCAGTTATGCAACACGTTTCCATTACCCATTAAAATAACAGGATTTACATTCATCGACCTTCTACACAAGGTCCATCAAATCAAATATTCACACTTTTAAGTTTGCCATAGTTCCTCGGCCCATATAGTTATATATACAGATTGGGGGAAACAGGGTGTTACAAATGTAAGTTTTTCAATTCTCTCTTTTTTTATAAGATACAACAAATATTATAAAATTTTAATTTTCTAGAAGTGTAATTCAAATTTCACCTTTAAAAAATGTAAGTTTTTTCAATTCTCTGATTCTTTATAAGATACAACAAATATTATAAAATTTTAAAAGAAGGGTCACATTTTCAAGAAGTACCCTTCCTTGTAGCAACATCCAAGTCATGTGTGCTCAATGACCATTATATATTCAATATTAAATGAGGATGAATGTGAACCATAATCAATATTCAAGATTTGAAAATAAGTACTTTCCTTTGGCATATGAAATATAAAATCATCTTGATTATCATTTTCTCTCACTTATTCATTCATACAACGTAACCTTTCGAAATATAAAATTCATCACGTAGATAATGTCCTTATAATACTACCACAATGTTGGCATATCTATGAATTTAAGTGTCACTTAAGGGAAGTGTGGTCATTTTGTCTTCTCAAATCATGTGAATTCACATTTTATGAGCATTATCCATCCATAATTAGAATGCCATTTATTACTCATACTTCATGTGTCTAAGTCCCACACTCTTCAATGAGTATTTTTACTTTCTCTCATACACAAGTCTATGAATGATTGTGTTTGGAAGAAATTTTTTTATCAAGTTAAGTGAAAATTTCTAGCACATATGTTCTTTGGTTAAATTTAGATATGAAACTACAAAAAATGGAACTTGATAATATAAAAAAATATAAATTGTGATTATTGTTGTGATAATTATGACTCTACTCATTTATTTTTCTACATCATTAAAATATCACTTATGTGTTCTCCAAATTGATCATAATCACTTTTTTTATTCTATGAATCTTTATCCATCACACCGTTTCACTTTCTTCTTGATGTTTCTAGAAACAATGACATTTACCTAACAACAGTTTTGTTGTGAAATGTTTTGAGAATTCATGCATAGCTCTCTTTCATGTGTATAATCTCAATCCCAAGATTCATGAAATATATCCTTTACACCTATGAATACTTGTAGAAACACTGTCAATGCCTTAACTTGTGATTCTTATGAATGCCATAGAGAAGGTAATATAATTGTTGTTATAATTAGTTCTATGCATTAGGGATTATGATCTAAAATCTATTCTAGAATACATATTTTCATTGTTTGAGAGATAAAGTGAACAATCAATATCCCTAATAAAAAAATTAGAATCATTGGCCTTGATCAACAAATTCATTTAGCTCTCGTTTTTATGGATTTCATGAAATTCCAAATCATAGACATATTACTCTAAATAACTAAACATTAATGCAATCATGTTATATTTTCATATTCCTAGAGGGCCATAAATAAAGTAGGCTCTTATAGTGTCTTAATAGAATTATATACCATTAGCGAAGGCCTCAAGGTATACTACAATTTCTTCTTTTCTAATGGGATTTACAATTAACATACCAAATGTGATAATTGTGGGTTCATATCACATTAATTATCATGGTTGAGAATTCTTTGTGATATTCTCCATAAATTAATCCAAGATGCATTCCTCGATTATCATTATTCATTCCTTGATTATCATATAGATACATTGAATAAATCCTCTCTTATGTCGGTGTCCAAACAAATGCCCATCGTTGAGCATACTTTTTGTTATGGTTGAGATATGATCCAAGATGCATTCCTTGACCATCATATGGATACACATAAAAAATAATCTCTTATATGGATGCCCACAAAAATAACCACTATGTCATTGGATTTAGGATAGACTTATAGAACTTTAAAATTCCTAGAAGGAATTCTAAGAAAACTCATTTATATGTATCACATTTGAAGCTTACATTTGAAATTACAAAGTACTTGATTTTTATTGTTTTTTATTTAAATTATAATTTATTTATTTAGAAATGAGTTAATTTTTAACATTGTAAAAAATGGGAAGGGAAATAGTTTATTTATCATATTTTTTTATGAAGTGTGTACTCACTTTACTATTCTCAATTAAAGTATACTATTTTTTCAACATTTCATTATGAAGAGTCGGATGTATATTTATAACACCTCAAATTGAAATTATAACCATCCCTTCAAATTTAATCACTAAGAAAATTTATCATATTAAACATAAAAAAAAAAAATTAAAATAAAGAAAATGTCTATAGCTTATTTTTTAATTAGTTTAATGTCAAATATTTATTTTAAAATTATTTTTATGTAAAAAATTAAAAGAAATTTATTTTAACAAATTTAAAAATAATAAAATACACAAATTATTGTAAAAACTCACTTCCACTTTAATTAATCCAATCCAAACCAAAGTTAAAATGAATCTGTACTAAAATTATGTTATCAATTAGTTAAAATTATTAAAGCAGTATGCGAAAGTGAAACTAGTGGAAACCAAGTTGATGACATTAAAAAGAATACCGCCCCTCGCTCTTTACAACCTCTTACACAGTTGAGCGGAAATTGTGCATGGTTCAATGGGCCTCTCAAAAATCGGGATTGCATTGTGGCGTCGGTGGGAGGATCAAACTCTGTGATGGCTCTTGGATCACTTGGACCTTAAACTGTGGCATTGGAACAAACACAAAATACGAGCTTCTTGGAGTCTGGGTCACTCTATTATTGGCATCTCGTCATAATATTTTGGATCTTCATGTGAGAGGAGATTCCAAAATCATTATTGACTAGTTAAACATAAAATGAAAGCTTCAAGTTGCGGCTTTAGAATGTTCGAAGGATAGAATCATTGATCTCACACAGACCTACACTCAGATCAGTTTCTTACATATTTTCAGGGAGCTAAATTCGGAGGTAGATATTCTATCCAAAAATGCTTTACTGGAACACACTAGTATTTTGTCTTATCAACACTGGATAGGTGGAATAGAGAGCCATACACACCGCATATCTTTATTCTAGCTTAATGACTGATGATAGTCTTTTGTTGTTTTCTCTTTTTTCTCTTATGCATGAAGTTTTGGAACTATCTTTTTGGATCCATTGTATTGGGATGGTCTGATTTGTATATAACTAGATCTGCCTATTTTTTAATCTTCCTCCTATCTAGATGGGATAAGCTTTTGATATCTATATGATATGCACAACACAATCATAAATTTTTTGTATGGACATAGTACTATATCTTTTTGGTTTATTCCAATTTAATACAAAGTGAAATTTTTTCTTTTGAAAAAAAAAATTGAGCACATTAAGAATGTTTGATGCATGAAGTTATGTGTAAGCACAAGAATAATGATGTTCCTTTTTATCATTTCTCCCACTTCTTAAATTCTGTTAAGCCCTAAATAGTGGCTCATTACCCCTTAATTGGGGCATATTACATTAGTAATGTTATTTTATGTCAACTTTAGTCCATTAGTTGTAATTATACCTCCTAGTCTCCTATATATACCAAGGAGACATTTTCATTTGGAATCATCTTGTAATTGAACATTTATGTGGGCATAAGGAGGTTTCCCCCTCAGTATCAGAGCTCAAGGTCTTGGGGTTTCACTGCTACATCTGAGACACCTTGGTATTTTCGCTATAACTTTTTTTCTAAAATGATTCAGAAGGAATGGATTGGAGGATATTTAGTAGACGGATCAAGACCCTGAACTCCAGAGGCTATGCACAGAAATTAGTAAGGTATCAGTGGTAACAATTTCAGCTTCTGGGTCATCTTACATTTGTAGATACACCCTGTGGAAGATAGGGTATCTGACTAGTCCTATTGACTAGTCTCAAGCAGGTGTTCCGGGTAAAACAATCATAACTTATTCCTGGAGTATCCAAATTGAGTGAGACTAGTTGCATTGGATAGTGGACAAACCGTAGTAGTTCTGGTATGCATTATGGATACGGTATGAGTTTAGAATTTAATATCAATTATTTTGTGTGGGTCGTTATACAAGTGAGATCTCCTAGAAAGGAAAAAATCAACAAGGTTTTGGAAAGTTAGTAGAAATTCCACTTAGCACATCCAATTTTCATCAGACATGTGGCATTACAAAGAAGAAATATCAAAGACCTACAAAGAATAATTTCATACTTTCGAGAAGGGACAAAATTTTGGAGATACAATAAAAGGAAGATTTTCTGGCAGAGCCACCTCAAAATCAAGGTTTAAAGAGTGATACTTGGCCAACATGCCACCAAAAAGGGATCTTCTACACCAAATAAGCCTCCAGGACAATCCTACTTGGACTTTTGATGAAGGTGAAGAAATGCGTAGGGACATAAATGATTTACAAAATAAGGCAGTAACAAAGATGAACTACAAGAGATGGAGAGCTGAAGTTGGGCAAAGATGGATGGTTTAAAGGGAGATCATGGGAGAAGTTGAAATATTTTGTAATAGAGGACATCTCGAAATAAAATGTATCCATGAAATTCATGATGAGACACAGGAAGGTGAATCAAGAATGGAGAAAATCCAACTTTGGGTTGAATAACCAGTTTCTAAGATCGATATGTGAAAGTTTGATGGAAAGGACCCTATCACATGGATACTTCAAATGGAACAGTTCTTTGATCTACATAATGTGCCACACATAAGGTATGAATTTCTTCTTTATGTTTAGAACCCAATCAATTTTTATGGTGTCGATGGATTTGTTCTGTAAATCACTTTCGTCACCTGGAGAATTTTCATGGAAGAAATGATAGCACACTATGAGGATACAAGGAGAAATACCTTCTTTAGCCAGTTGATAAATCTCAAGCAAAGGGTTGATTCTGAGAGCACATTGAGAACTTCCAAAGATTGAATATAAGGTATGAATATTCAGGATAGACACTTGATTGATGTATTCATAAGAAATTTAGAGATAACATTCAACATGAGGTTCACCTTTGGGAACCCAAATCATTGGAAATTCATTTAGAGGGTGGCAAGAAATGTTGAAAGTAAAATATGGCTATAGCTGCAGAAGGACCAATCCTAACACTTATAGAGAATAATGATCCTTCTTCTAAAACACCTCAACCAACAAGGTTGACACCTCAGTAAAGGAAGGGAAAAGAAAATCAAAAGGTTTATTCTTTAATTGTGACAACAAGTCTGATAAGGAACATAAGTGTGGTGAGGAGAAATTATTCTACATAGATTGTGAAGAGGAAGAAGAATACCAACAACAACAATAGCCTACTCAAGATGAAAACATGAAACAATTTCATCACGAAGAGTTGACTCCCCACGATATCGTGTAATGCACTAAATTTGAATTAGCACTCCTCAAGCCCTTAAGATGAAGGATATATCAAAAGCAAAAGGTATGGTCTAGCGATTAGGAAGTACTCATAATTTCATTCATTGTAAATTAGCCAAAAGATCTCAATTGCTTTGTATATCGGCCACCCGATTTTCAAGTAATGATTGCGGATGGAGAGGAACTATCAATTTCTCGGAAAATGTAATAAGATCAATCTTACTATGAAGTATGTAATAGATAGTTCAATGATTGCTATTCCCATGGGTGGTGTTGATGATGTACACTGGAATCCAATGGTTACAATCATTAGGAATGGTGGCTTTTAATTTTAAAATTTTCATGAAATTTTCATTGGAAGGAAAAATTGAGTTAAGAGGTATCACAAAGGAAACTCGATGGGTGATAGCTCTAATGGCATGAAAAAATTGAAAAGGAGGCATCAAGGTGTTGTGCACAACTATGCTCACTAGATGTTCAAACATCTAAGCCATCTATTCCTCCTAGATCTCCAAAGGGATCATTGATAATCATTCCAAAGTGTTGACTATATTCCCAAGGTCTTCCACTTGAAATCATGATCATTCAATTCACCTAATTCCTGGGAGTAATCCTCCTAACATCGGGCCATACAAAATACCCTTACTTGAGAAGAGTGAAATTGAGTGCATGGTTGAAGAAATGTTAGAGGATGGAATTATTAGCTTCCACCCACTTGAAATCATGATCATGATATTCACCTAATTCCTGGGAGTGTTCCTCAACATCAGGCCATACAAATACCCTTATGCCCAGAAGAGTGAAATTGAGTGCATGGTTGAAGAAATGTTAGAGGATGGAATTATTAGACCTATCCAAAGTTATTACTCTACACCGGTGGTAATGGTATTCAAGAAAGATGGCTCATGGTGTATGTGTCCAGATTATAGAGAGATCAACAAGATCACTATTAAAGATAAGTTTCCCATTCCCGTCATTGATGAATTGTTATATGAACTACATGGAGCAATCTATTTCACAAAGTTGGATCTTCGTTCAGGGTATCATCAGATTAGAATGAAGGAAGAAGATATCCCAAAAACAACATTCCGAACTCATGAAGGCCATTATGAATTTTTGGTCATGCCTTTTAGCCTTAAAAATGCACCTTCCATATTCTAAGGGTTGATGAATTCCATTTTCAATCCCTTCCTTCGCAAATTTGTGTTAGTATTTTTTGATGATATACTAATCTATAGCAAGTCTTGGGAGGATCATGTGCAACATGTTGACAAGGTGCTACAACTACTAAAGAAGCAACAACTATATGTCAAACCATCCAAATTTTTCTTTGGAGTAAAGGAGGTAGAGTATTTGGGTCATATTGTATCTCATAAAGGTGTCAAGGTAGACCCTAACAAGATTAAGGCCATGATGGACTGGCCGATTCCCAAAACATTGAAGAATCTTAGAGGATTTTTGGGTTTGA
>SNQJ01S0017527.1:47558-73543 GCA_010110895.2 Picea sitchensis | reverse complement strand
AAGCTACATCCTGTTTTTCATGTTTCATGCTTGAAGAAGGTGATTGGAACCAGGTGCCAAATTCAAACCAACCTTCCAGAGTTAGCTGAAGAAGGATCCATTTGGCTACAACCAGAAGAAGTTTTGGACCAGCGGGAGTGTCGCCTACATCAGAGAACCATCAAGGAAGTGATAGTATAGTGGAAAGATATGACTCCAGCAGATGCCACTTGGGAACCAGCTACCATTCTGCAGCAGTTTCCACATCTCAAGCCTTGAGGACAAGGCTGTTTTTAAGGGGGCAGACATGTTAAGGTCCTAACCCACACATAGGTAGATCAATGTATTAGGATGTAATAAAGGTCAATATTAATAAGGCCTTTCAATAAAATAGAATAAGGCAGATGTACGAAGACCTAATAGAAGCTTCCACTTCTAGAAGGATCTTCCTCTAGATGCTTCTCTTAATAGACATACTTAGTATAAATAAGGGTCGAGGGTATGAAAACCCTAGCTTGGAGATTATTGTAACAGAGCGCTACTCGACTGGAGGTTGCCCCCTCGAAGAGGCCTGTGAACATTGCTTTCTGAATCAAAGTGATTTTCTATTGCTATTTCGTATATCATTTCTATGTATTGTGAAGATTATGCTGGATATTTTACTGCTATTCTACCATTTCTAGCATTTTATTTCTGTTCTGCATATTTTATATATCTGGTACCTTGCAAAATACATTCTGGATTAGTGGTATCAACACGATCTTCTCCTTGTCGTTATTAATGCATGTCCCCAACGAGGTCAGGGTACAAAGAATTGGGTCTCGAGCTTGTTTCTCTCGAGGAAAAAATCTCTCACATGCCCAAAGGACCTCTTATGGTAGAAGAAAAGAAAGACGCCAGGACAAGATATCCCTTCAAAATGTTGCTCAAGGAAGCCCTCACACAACAGAGGAACGAGATGATGGATAATTTTGCATAAATCCTTCAGCAACTACCAACATGCGACTTATCTTCCTCAAACGGCGGCACCACCCCGTTCAAGGTACAAATCAACTTTGATATTCCTATATTTGAAGGTAAGCTAGACGTAGATACGGTAGACAAATGGTTGAATATGATAGAAGGGTATTTCTCTGTCCATAACTTCTCGAATAGAGAAAATATTACTTTTGAGCTCCTCAAAGCCATCCCCCATGTCAAATATTGGTGGGAAAATTTCTGTGAGAAAAAGGAAATAGAGGAGCCCTCATTATTTATAGTCACGGTCACCTAGAATTCCTTCAGGGATGCCATTAAGGAACAATACTACCCTGTTGGAAGTTATGACGACATGTACACAAAATGGACCATGCTGCAGCACGAAAGAGACCAAGTGGTACCCAAGTTCACAAATATCTTCCATACCTTGCGCACCAAGATGGGTATCAAATATTTTGAGCGACATATGGTGCTCAAGTATCGCGACGGTCTGCATAGATACATCCAGGACAAATTGGAGTTTCTGGACATCTCATCCTTGGGCACGACCTATTGATATGCCATCAAAATTGAGCAGAAGATCAAACAAAAGACACGACAATTTGGGCTTGGGAACCCCTCACAGCAAAAGACAGGAAAGGGTGGCCCCAAACCATAGAACAAAGGACAGAGAAAAGACAGAAAACCTCAAGACAACCAGTCTAGGCCACAATCAAAGAAGGACACCATGAAGACAAAGAAAGATACCAGGAAGTGGTGCGACTTCCATAAGAGCCCTTGCCATAACACTGCTAATTATCGCTCGAAGCATTCGCTGGTGGCTGAGGTGAATGCCTCTGAATTAGATGCAGGTTACAACTCTGATTTAGAACCATAAAGGGGGAGACAGATCATAGATGTAGAACCAAAAAAGGGGAGATAGATCATAGACGCAGAACCTAGTGCTATCGTTTCTACCACCAAGTTCCAACCTGATGAACCAGATGAGCCAGAGGAAGGAGAGGGCCTTTTTCATTCATAAATGTGGGTGAAGGGTACCCCGCTACACTTCATCGTTGATAGAGATAGCCAAAATAACCTCATCTCAATAGAGGTTCTCAAATGAATCGCCCTGCCGACAACGTCGCACCCACAACCCTACACCATTGGATGTCTCCGCAAAGGAAGTGACATCTTTGTCAGCCAATAATGTTGCATGTCATATGGCATAAAGCCCTTCAAAGATGAGGTATTGTGTGATGTTTCCCCTCTCAAAATTTGTAATGTTCTTTTGGGCCAACCATATTTATGGAAATGTCATGTCGTATATGAGTCTAGGCCTCACAGTGTTATTATTACTTTGAACAAGAAATTGTACAGGATACCCGAGGAAGTCCCACCCAGTGTTATTTCCTTGATCTCTACCAAGCAATGAAAAAAGGTCATCTCTCAGACAGGGAAGATTGTCTTCTTCATTATTCTCTCTCAGAATGGGAGAAAGATCACAGCCACATCTAGGATCTCTGCGGCTGACCTTGCCAAATAGTAGAAGAAAGTGGATAAGGTCATGGAAGAATACTCATATATATTCTCCTCACCTACCGAGTTACCTTTGCACTGTTAGGTCAAGAACCCCATCGATCTGACCCCTGATGCACCGTTTCCCAATGGGCCAGTCTACCACCGCTCTTTGTTAGAGAATGAGGATATCAAGTGACAGATCCAAGAAATTCTCCACAAGGGGCACATCCATCCCAACTCATCACTTTGCAAGAGCCTATTTGTGCTAGTACAGAATAAACATGGAACCTGGTGAATCTGCATTGATTACCAGTCCATGAATAAAATCACAGTCAGAAATCGGTACCCGATTCCCTGAATTGACAACCTCCTTGATCAAATCATGGGGGACAAATACTTCACTAAGATTGATCTAAATTCTGGCTACCACCAGGTCCCGATAGAACATATAGATGTATGGAAGACTGCCTTCAAGTCAAAGGAAGGTCTTTTTGAATGGTTGGTCATGCCCTTTGGTTTGACAAATTCTCCATCCACTTTCATGAGGGTGATGGATGATATCTTGTGACCATTCACCAATACTTTTGTAGTGGTGTATCTGGATGATATTCTCATTTACAAAAAGACTTGGGTAGAACACTTGCAACATATTCAACAGGTTTTGCACACCTTGTGGCAGCACCAGCTCTACGCCAACTTGGAAAAATGTTCCTTCAGCATTTTCACGGTTCATTACCTGGTCTACATCGTTGATCAACATGACATACATGTGGATCTAGCCAAAATTCAAGTCATCCGTGACTTTCCAACCACAACCAAACTCACTGAGCTTTGAAGCTTCATGGGCCTTGCCAATTTCTACCGTAGGTTCGTGTTGGGATTCTCCCATATTGCATGGGCCCTTAGCCAAAAAACCAGGGGTTGTGGCAAGGCAAAATTTGTGTGGGGCCTATCCCAACAACAAGTGTTCGATGATTTGAAGCGACATTTGTGCTCAACCCTAATACTTTCACTACCGGACCTGCAACAACCCTTTGATATTGAGACAAATGATTCATAATATGTTGTGGGCGCCGTTCTCACTTAGCATGACCACCCTGTGGCCTATCATAGTGCAACACTATCATATGTTGTCCGTAAGTACCCTACTTACGAAAAAGAAATGTACTCCATTGTGCAAGCCTACCGCCAGTGGAGACATTACATTCTTAGGAAGGAGACAGTCATCCACACTGATCATAAGCCACTATATTTCATGTAGACACAAGGAAAATTACAGAATGATCTCCATCAGAAGTGGTCCATGTACTTGTAGCAATTCCACCTCAACATCAAGTATAAAATGGGAAGCACCAACCACGACGCTAATTGGCTCAACAGATCGCCAATCACGACACTCACCACGGTGCTAGAATCTTGCAACCATGAGACCTATGGATGAACCCAACTCTATGAGATAGACCCAGACTTCACCACCACCTACCAAATGTTGGGCGCAAACACAGTTGTCGCTAAATTCCATCTTCAGGATGGGTTGTTGTGCCGTCTAGGCCATATCTGCATTCCATCAAGCGAGCGAGTGAAGATGATCTGGGAAGCCCACTATAGTTAGGTGCCATGACACTTCGGTGTCAAAAAGACAGTGACAATGCTGCAAAAACATTTCTATTGGCCGAAACTTCGAAAAGAGGTCATCAAGTATATCAGGCTCTGCACTGCCTACACGATTGCCAAACTGGCCACTAAGAAACATGGCCCGTACACCCCTCTGCCTATGCCCAATAGGCCATGGGAATCCATCTCAATGGACTACATGTCGGGCCTCCCGTCCACCAAGAGGGTAAATGAATGTGTTTTTGTGGTTGTGGATCACTTTTCTAAGATGGAGATTATGGTCGCCTGCAAGAAGAGCATTAGAGTAGAGGCCAATGCCAAGTTCTTCTTTGAATGAGCCTGGGTACATTTTGGAATCCCACAAACCATTGCTTCATATCAAGTTAGTCGATTTCTCAGCACATTCTGGTCAAGCCTCTTATCAATGCTGGACACCAAGCTCACCAAATCCATGACCTTCCACCCCCATACAGATGGCCAAACCAAGGTCGTAAATCAAATGATCATGCATATCTTGCACATGTATAATTCCAAGCACCCTTTCACATGGGATGAGAGTCTCTCCTATGTTCAACATAGCTACAACCTAGCCTTGTATAGCTCAACCGACCACAACCCCTTTCAGGTGGGGTTGGGATTCCAACCATTAAGTCCCATAGATGTTGCACTACCCCTTGCGGTCACCTTGACCGACTCATCTCCTGCTCCAACTGAAGTTGAAAAATCTACCTAGTTCATTGAGAGGATATAGCACATCCACCAACAGGTTCATGATATCCTACAGAAGTCCAATGACAAGTACAAGCAACGCCATGATCAACACTGGGTGCCACATAGGTTTCAGGTGGGTGACAAAGTTTGGTTGCACTTGCAGAAAGAGCGCCTTACAGGACCCCATTAGAAGCTTCGCCCACTCCATTATGGGTCGTACACCATCACCAAGGTTGTGGGTGATAATGATTTTGAGCTCAACATTCCTTCTTTCTTTGGCTTGCACCCATTGTTCAATGTGGATATCCTTCGACTGTATTTCCCACCATTATTGGACACCTCAGAGATAGCAGAACAATTGACAACAACAAAGCTCAACCCTGACTACATACAACAAGCATCCAGTGATCAGATTCTGGAAAAACAGATCAAGGGAACTCGCCAACAAAGGATCCAACTTTATCGAATTGTCAAAGCAGGGCAATTCCTGCACCAAGGAAAGTGGCTCACATGGGGCCAAATTCAACAGAAATTTCCTCATCTGATGGGGGTACTCAATGCAATGGAGAACATTGCTTCCTAAGGGGGGAGGATTGATCTAGATGGATTTCAGTGGCCTCCCACCTATTCCAACTGGCTCATTTTGGCAGTTTTCCAGCTTGGCAAATTTTCCCCTAGTTTTCGGGTCCCTGACTTGCGGGGCCGTATTGAGGCCCTAAACAATGGTTTTTAGGGTTTTCCATAGTCAAAATGACCTTCGATATATATAAACAAAATCTATAGTCCTCGGATAGACCTTTCCAATGGGCTATCGTGTGCTTAAAACAGAGATTGTGGACAAAAGTTACGACCCCGAGAAGTTGATGTACTAAGTTACCCAAATGGGGCCCACATGAATTTTGGCGCTTCATCTCCTAGGGTTAGGTTTTTTGGATGTCTAGGGTTTTTGACATTCCTGTTTATTGTAAAAATTCCTTAAGAGTCTCATTTTAATCATCTTCTTGCGAATGAGCGCAACTGTCACATCTCTTCTCAGAGATAATCTGCCACCATTCTAGCAAACTTGTTTCCACTCCATTTTACAATTTCAACTTATTTCCTTATTGAATAGAAACCAATTTTACTGTATATCTGTTATTCTGTGTTAAACATTTTTTGATAATAATATGTATTCATTTTTTTCTGCAAATATATTCTAGATCAAAGGATGAGACCACTTCATCAAACTTCAAGACAATTGTATTACTACCTATGGCCACAACCGGACTATCCCACGAGTCTGGTAAAGAATACAATAAATTGATACACTTATATTCATGTGGAATTTTAATCTCAATAGATATTAACTGACTTACCATAGTATTGAAGGCGTTCAAATGCTCTACCACTGAGTCTCCATCTCTCATCATCAGGTTGTATAGCTTCTTTCTTAGGAATAGTTTATTTACTAGGGACTTAGACTAATACAACTTCCCCAACTTATCCCATAAATCCTTGGTTGTAGCTTCCTTTGACATATTTAGTAATACTGAATCTAAGAGACAAAGTTAGATTGTGCTCTTCACCTTCTAATCCAACTTTTTCCAGTCATCTGTTGAAGTTCTTATAGGTGCAGTACCTGGATCTACCATGATCCACTGATCTCTGTCCACGAACAAATCTTCCATCTTGAGCTTCCACAACTCAAAAC
Organism: Picea sitchensis; assembly: GCA_010110895.2. Lineage (NCBI taxonomy): Eukaryota > Viridiplantae > Streptophyta > Pinopsida > Pinales > Pinaceae > Picea > Picea sitchensis. Next base: position 67,071 of record SNQJ01S0017527.1, on the reverse strand, counting down.
TTTTCCCATTAAACTTCTTGATCTCCATTTTCAAATTGCTCACCATTTCTTTTCACCTGAAAAATCAATACCACATATATTCCACTGTAACAAGGCTTATTACAGTCCCGAGTCAAATCCTTGACCACAAAGGCATCCCCCTGAAGCCAACAAAGATTTGATACCAAATGTAGATTGTAACCTTGTACAATATTTACTGCAAACAAATTTTCAGTAAAAGAAAAAAAAGATACAACGGAAAATACAAACATTACACAGATTTTTCCCTTGGAAAACCAAACCGGGAAAACAACATATTCTATATTCATTCATAGTGATACATTGTTTACAATACAATATACATATAGGAGCCAACGACATCCAAAACCCTAACCCAATGACCTATATTAGTCAACAACCCTAATTCCTTAACCGAAAATAGAAAACCATCAGCATAAACCATGTGCTGAAAAACCACTCAATAATGGACATGAAAATCAAGGAAACACGAAAAACAAAGAAAAAATGCGACACGTTTCCGGAGGAAAAAATAAATAACATAAAGAACTTGAAAAACATCATTCATGCGTGCAACCAAGCCATAACAAGGAGAGAAGAGATATTCAAAATTCTCACGAAGGTGGACCTAGCCGGAAGCACTAACGAGGTCCAAGATCCCAAGTTGATCCTCAACTCGTTGTTCCTAACAAAACAAAAATTCGATGAGCAAGTTGATATTTTCAAAGGATTGTCATTTGAAAAATTCTATGGCATCATTGAATATGATGAGAATGTCATAGATAATTGGCTAGTAGATTACTTCGTAAAAAATCAGGATATTGAAGAAATATTACATGGCATTTCCATTGATCTCCGTGACTTGGAGGGTGATCTGTTCAATATTAAAATCCATCATGAAATCAACATGGCACCTATGAAAAGCTACATCGAAGAATGGTTCAAGAAGGCTATCGATAAACTAACAAATGAAGGGTAAGAAGCAGTTGAGACGGTTCCTGTAACCATTGATGAAAACAATAAAAGGACATCAATGAGCAAATGAACAGACAGGAGACCATCATAGTAAGCTTACATTGATCATATCCTTCTTTTCTTTTTCAAGTCCTTCATCTAGTTATTCCACCTATTTCACTAGAAAGGTTTAACCGAATACTGATAACTCCCTTTTTTTCCTTCTTACCAGGTCTTGTTGATCCTTCTACTGTGCACCGTCTTCTTTCTAAAAGATTATTTCTTGTATTTATTTGATTTATGGTCTATGGGAGCCCCAATCCTAGTCTTTAAGACAAACACATTTACAATTTCAAGAATATGTAATAAACTATATATTTTTGGAAATTTCAAGAGAACTACTTTAGGAACAATATCATCTATGATTTGTGACCCTGTTTTCAGAATATAAAGTATTTGAGGTTGATATCATTATCTTTATTTGAGTTTTTGATGTATCCACTCTGTTAAATTTCTCTTGTGCATGCTGATCATGTTTTTTTTATTTTTTTGTGATCAGAAATATCTATCTTAAACTATGATGGATGTGAGGAAATTTTGCTTATTTGCTTTAAATGTGTGGATGTGTGCAGTTCATGTTCCTTTCTCAGGAACTCTCCTTTAAAAGAAAAGAAAATCATTTTCCCTTTTATTTTATTGTAATATTTTTGTTCCTTTGAATTACCGCGACCGACTTCTGTCAAGTCCAACATTTTGAATATTTAAAAATCTCAAGAAAATCTAAAAGAGGAGTACCACCTCTATAAAAATGTGGGGATTTATATCCTCATGAGGTTTCCATTTTGGTCCTAATGGACTCAAGCGTCAACACCTTCATCAACCAACTAGGTCTTGGTACGTCTCCCTTGGAGTGAGGTTTTCCTCCGCCTAAAGAGAAAGATGTACCCTATTGGGGTGACAATGATAGGACTACCTCTATGTTACGTAGATCTAATCCTACTTGCATTCATGTTTTGGGAAAGTATATATTGTGCGATATCAGTCGTCACAAGGAAGGATTCCATATTAAAATCATTTTCTTTTGGCTCTTTTTTTAGATCGCCCCAAAATGGAATAAAGGTATCTAAGGAACCTTTTTTTTTTTCTTGTGTGTGTATCTTTGTGTATGATAATGATTTTTCATACACTTCATCTACATTTTCAGTGAAGTTGATGCATTCTATCTCCTTCCACAATATCATGCAAGCAAAGGAGAACAAACCTCATGCATGAATTAAACTAAATTAGGGCACTCAAGTAAGGATCATCAATTGTTGAAAGAAATGGGAAAATCAAGCTAATAATCAAAGGAGAAATTTATGGTCTCAACACATTCTGAAACATTCAAATTTGAAGATAAAAGTTAAGCATTGATTGTAACTTGAAAATACTATTTTTTTAAATTTTACTTGTATTTTTTAAATCAAGTTGAATTGTACTTGTTGGGTGCATTCTTAGTTGAACCCGACACCCCCAATTTTTTAAGTCAAAATTAAAATTGTTGGGTCTTATTTTAAAGGGATGGATTTGCAAGAATCCCTCTTTGTTTTCAATTCAATTATAATATGGACCTACATACACAAGGAGGCCTCACTCAGTATTTAAAAATGTCTTAAAATCTAGAATGATTAGAGTTACTGAACACTCTATTACTCAATGTTGTCATCAACACAATCTCAATAAGAAAAAAAACTCTTAGATAGGTTCTAACTTTGTTGCAAGTTTCACAATCCAAAATTGAACTTCTTTAGACTTAATTACAACTTCTTCATGACGAACTCTAGCTAAAGTATCTTCAACATTTCAAACTAGTCCTTGTTCAAAAGAACCCACTTTTTGAATTTGATAATGATTCCAATTAAGAGTTAGTGCAATCCCAACTCAGTGAACATGTTCAACATATTCTTTCCAATCCCATTATCAACACTGGGGAAGAAATTATAAACAATAGAAGCATAAAAAGCATTGGATATGATAATGAAGTAACCTTTCATATTCCATATTATTATAGACTAATCTACTTCAACAAGTTTCAACTTCAATTGTTCTTGTTCATTATTAGAATGTTAAGTGACAACATTCTCATCGAGTGGTAATATGGATAATCAATGTTTTGATCTCCATTCTTATTAGCATTGGGTCAGGAATAACCATTCATATTATATATTCTCCACAATAAAGAAACTTGGAAGATTAAAGATTCACTATGGGTGGATAAATTCTTAGAAATGGTCATCAATATCCAAGTAGTTATATCAATCTTACCATATAATTATCTATCGAGTAAAGACACAAATTGCATCAGATATTGATTCAATATTCTCTCCCTTCACCTTAAAAGGGGGTATGTAAACAAATTAAATGAGAATGGTACTATGTTGAAAGGGGGAGTACATTGATGAAACTCTCTTGCACCTTAAGTGGGGGAGTATGTTAATGAGTGAAAATGATCATTGGTAAACCGAAAAAACTGAATGAAGTGAAAATGGTTAATATTCAATCAAAAACACTAGATACAATGATGAATTGTTTTAGGGTAACCCACATGAAAACCCATGACTTCTCACGTTTTACATGATAGAGGGGAATATATATGATGATTGTTAGAATTCATGTTTCGACAATAATGAACAAAATTTCAAATGGGAAACAATATTTTGTAGATGGTAGATTTAGATAAACAAAATTCCAAATGGGAAACAACAACAACAAGTGTTGCATGGTAGCATAGTCCCTGCCAGGTTGGAATGGGAATAAATGCGACCGAGTACAGCCACGTTGGTAGCAAGTTGAAGTACATGTGGTATCCATGCATAATTTAGTATTCCCGAATTAGTTTAATTTGAAATTTATCAAAAATTAGTAATGTTTGGTACATAAACAAAGGTTCCTAGTATCTAAGTTTGATAGTATAGGAAAGATTTAAAAGGAGCCCGAACAAATTTTTTTTGTGTACAATAATAATAAGATAATAAGGTTCCTAGTAAGAACATTTGTTACATCAACATTTAAAAGATTCTTGGACACAATTTTTTTTACATACAATAGAATAGTAATAACGTCTGTTACATAGGTTCGTGGATAAAAACACAAAAAGTTTAGCATTCCCAAATTAGTTTTCTTTAAAACAAGGGCTCCTGGACACAAAAAAAATTGAAATTTATCAAATTATAGGTTCCCGGACACCATTCAATAGAATAGTAACAACGTTGTGCAAGAAAAATTAAAAGTTTCTTGGACACAAAAAATTTAGCATACAATAGAATAGTAATAATGTTTGTTACATAGGTTTGTGGACAAAAATACAAAAAATTTAGCATTCCAAATTAGTTTTCTTTAAAACAAGGGCTTGTGGACACAAAAAAAATTGAAATTTATGAAATTATAGGTTCATGGACACCATAAATTTAGCATACAATAGAATAGTAACAACGTCATGCAATAAAGGCATTCCCAAATTAGTTTTCTTAGAAAGTAATTCTGTTAGATCAACAAAGGTTCCTGGAGAAAAAAAAATTAGCATACAGTAGGACACAAAAAATCTAGCATTCCCAAACTAGTTTTCTTTGAAACAAACAACAAAGGTTCCTGGACAAGCATTCCTGAATCAGTTTTCTTTGAAATTTATCAAAACTTATTAATCTCTGTTACATATTTCTGGAAATTGCATCAACATTTAAAAGCATACAATAGAATATTAATGACGTCTGTTACATAGGTTCGTGGACAAAAACACAAAAAAATTATCTTTCCCGAATTAGTTTGCTTTAAAAGAAAGGCTTTTGGACACAAAAAAAATTGAAATTTATCAAATTATAGGTTCGTGGAAACCAAACATTTATCATACAATAGAATAGTAACAACGTCGTGCAACAAAGGCATTACTGAATTAGTTTTCCTTGAAAGCAGTAACGTCTGTTACATCAACAAAGGTTCCCAGACAAAAAAAATTAGCATACAATAGGACACAAAAAATGTAGCATTCCCGAATTAGTTTTCTTTGGAATAAACAATAAAGGTTCCTGGACACCCAAACTTTAGCATACAATAAAGGCATTCCTGAATCAATTTTCTTTGAAATTTATCAAAAATTAATAATGTCTGGTACATATTTCTGGAAATTTAAATGTGTTTGTCATATAGACTGGGATTAGGGCTCCTGCGGACCATAGAAAGAAATAAGTACAAGAATTAGGAATGTCGAAAAAAGAAGTGCGCGATGCTAGAGAGGAATACCTGAAAAGAAGAAATTGGAAGTTATGAGTCTTTGGTTACAGTTTTCTATTTAAAGAGGTGATAACTGGATTGATAAAGAAAATAAGATGACAATATAGACTTAAACTAGATTGATAAAGAAAACAAGATGCTAGTATAGACTTACTATGAAGGCGATGCATTTTTGTTGCTGTCATCAATGGTTAGTGGAGTCGTGTCGACCGATTGTTTCCCTTCCCAGATGAAGTTGTCCATTCTCTGTTGGAACCATTCTTTGATGTAGCTTCTCATGGGGGCCATGTTGATTTAATCATGGATTTCTATGTCGTAAAGGTCATTTTCTAATTTCCTTAGATCCATTGAAATACTATGCAAACTCTGTTCAATTTCTTCATTGTGTGTCGCATAGTCCAGTACCCAACGCTCGAGCTCATTTACACGATGTTCAACTATGCCATAAAACTTTTCGAAAGACAACCCCTTTAAAATATCAAGTTGTTCATGGAAGGCTTCTTTGGTCATTGACAATGATTTGAGAATTAAGTTTGGGTCTTGAACCTCGTTGGTACTTTCGGCTAAGTCTATTTGGATGAGGCTTGTGAATAAATCTTCCTTTTCTGATATGGCTTGTTTACATGATTCGATAATGAGCTCCAGGTTCTTAACTTTTTTTTGCCAGCATGCCTTTAATATTTTGGCCCGCTTTGGGGAGGGGAGTTTCTCTTGTCTTCTTTTCAGTTCCGATGTGCTGACGACATGGTTGGAAAAATGGGTCAGCACTTGTTCACACAATTGCTGATCATTTTTTAAATTCGTCTCCAAATGTTCGAGCAAAGCATTTTCCGTCTTTTGGAAGGAAACTAAATTTTGCGATGTTTCCCAGGCTTTAGTAACTAGCTGCATTCTTTTGTTGATGTTATTGTCTACAAGGGCTCTAGATCATGCAAGGAGGGTAGAGGATACTTTCATCTTGGTTGCAGTGGTAGCATGAATGGTTTTTTCTAAAGGACTGGAAAATTCTGGGGTGGCAATGAAAGCTTGCTCAAATTCGTTGAGGCGGTCTTTCAGTCTGGTATTTTCTTCTTCAATTCCTCCAATGGAATCATGAAGAGCATCACCAGTTACTTGGTGAAATAGGGAGATTTGGGATGGCCGCATTTTCCTAAAGATAATCTTTGTGCGATATTTTCCTTTCCTGTTTGTTACATCTCTCTTTTCAATGACCATACTTTTAGATTTGCTATCAAAACCAACGCTTTGGAATACGAAGGATTCATCTTCGTAAAAAATTACGGTCTCAGCTATTTCCACTACGGAATACCCAATTTTGTGCATGTGCTCAGTTTCAATTTCAAGTTGCACTTGTTCACTTTCAATTTTGGGTTCGTTCGCTTGCCCTGCATTGTTTTTTCTCTTCTTGTCAGTGGAATTTTGTGAGAACTATCAATTTTTATGTGAGGAGGGTTCTTATCTCTTCCTTCGTTCGAAGATTTCTGGGTTTCTTTATTACTAGGGTGGGCCATTGAAGTGATGCTCCATGATGTCCTGCTCTTGGGAGTGATGGCGGGGGACTGTGCACTCTTCTCACCCGATGCTTTTCCCTATTGTCTGTACAATTCAGTCACACTTTTCAATGTCTCTGCTTCGCAATAGCCAGAAGAAATATTGTTGTTGTCACTGTCCCTATCTTCGGTTAGGTGTCTATGGATAAAATAGTTGTTAAAGCCAACTGCTAGTAATTTTTCTCGAAAAATACCATTAGGGTCAAACCCTTTTAGCCTTTCAACATACGTTAGATTCAATTTCTTGAAATGGATGACAAATTCATCAATCTTGCTGACGTTTCTGCACACGAAGTCTCCGACTTTCCAGGGCAGAGGAATGAACTGTGTTTTTTTCTTGTCATGGAAAAAATGCAACCAGTGGTTGTATTGCCTTGCTATTTCTGCAACAAACATCTTGTCCGTGATGTGGCATGGAAGGAAAGCAGGATTTTCCTTAGAGATAAAGACCACGAGTACACTGTGACTTTCCTTTTGTTCAAGTGTGTCCTTCCTATTCAAAAACTTGGTTGCCTAGCCAGACATCTGCAGAGCATCCTTCCCTGAAAATAAATCTTTGAAAACTGAGACAAAGCCATTAAAAACTTCATAAAAACAATGGGGGGCCTTGTTCCTCCATAGGGCTTGGTACCAAAATGTTATTGGGTCGAATCCACAGTTTATTTTATTGGAAAGAGAAAGTTTTGGAAACAGACAACAATGCACTATTGCGAAAATCAAGTAGGATGGCATATACAATTTATTCGATTCTTTGAATTGTGACAACTGGGAACAGATCTCAATGGAAATTAGTTTCCCCCAATCGAAAATGAATTGTTCCTTGACTGTGAAGTAAAACATATAAATAATTATATGGGAAATGCTTGCTGTGGATGCCTATCCCATTAATCTTGTAAACAACTAAGCAATTTTCTCGAATGGATTTGTAAAGGAACTTACCTGCAACTTTTTTATATCTTCAGGAACTGTTGTCGAGTCTTCGAGGAAATCGGCTAAGATGTCCAACCCGTTATCATGTTTCTCTAGGAACTGCTTGCAGTCTTGTCCTCTAAGCGTCATTGTTGGCTCCAACAATTTTAACATCTTGCGAAAGATCTGAGGTGACAAAGAAATAGGAGAATGGTCGCATAGTGGAATAATTCTTTGTCTTGGAATATATTTTTCATTGCACCAAGAGACCACCTCCTTACAGTAAAAAACCACAGGGACGCAGCCTGCACGAGCGATTCCAGAGGTCCAAATCACTTCATTTTGGGTGGAATGGGATGAATAGTAAAAGTATGCCCTAGACCACTGAAAGTTCTGGTCGTGATGTCTGAAGATATTTACTGTATCTACACAAAAATGTTGTCAACCTGCTGCCATAAGTCGACAAGAACGTTTGTTTTCTCCATACGATGAATGAAATGAAAAGTTGGAAGGGATAACATAACCCTACACAAATCTTGGTCCAATGCATGTGAATGGGAGATCTCCTCGAGACTTTTGTTCATTAATGACAATTTGGACGACTGTTGCATCATGCATTGTTAACATTAAACACTAGTAATGCATACATAGAAATGAGAACATGGTGGATACGACAATGAGCGATTAAGCATTGTAGATTTCTTGAGCAGGCCAACACGATGACACATGTTTGAGATGAACAATCGGAAGGGACAATATAACCCTCTGTAGATCTTGGTTAAATGCGTAATAATGGGAGATCTCCTCGAGCATTTCTCTCATCAATGAAAATGTTGAGGGTTCCTCCATCGTCAGTTGTTACCATGAAAGGTTTCTAATTACATACTAAGAAAGTACGGAGGACGTTGGTATGGGAAAAAGCAACTTCAAAATAGGGTTACAAGGTACAACTATTGGAGGTGAGGGCGCAAGGATCAAATTGTATGTCTCATAAATGTTTGAGTGTAATACGTGTAACATCAAAGAGGGTATGATAGGACAGTCCAGAGGGCAATTTGTATATCACTAGTAAGAGAATAAATAATGTATATCAGGAAGGACAAGAAGTTAGTGGGAATGTAAGATAACGACAGATACTTTGAAACATTTGTGAGCCGTGGTAGAGTGAATCTTGCGAGTTCGAGGAGTCCACGGTGGAATTGTAGATCACGAAAGTTTTGAGTGCACGATGTATAGCACAGAACAATAAGCAACAGAGTTTGAAAGAACCAACCTGACAACCACGACCACAAAATTGGCTTAAGTATGGAAATGAACAATGGTCAGTCGGATTCGTCATGTGAGGATATAGATGGAGATGAAGATATGCCAGCCCGCCAACATTGTAACCCATGATCATAGAAAAGTGACTAAGTATATAACCACAAAGTGATAATACATTGGAAGAAGAAAAGGGGAAAAGGACTAAGGAGTCTGCAGTGGAATTGTAAATGACGGAAATTTTGAGTGCAATATGTATATCACGGAACAAGAAGCAACAAAGTTTGAAAGTGCCAACTCGACAACCGCGGCCATAAAATTGGCTAAGTATGGAAAGGAACATCGGTCGATCGGATTCGTCATGTGAGGATATAGATGGAGATGAAGATATGTCAGCCCACCAATGTTAGAACCCACGATCATAGAAAAATGACTAAGTATATAACCACAAAGAGATAATACATGGGAAGAAGAAAAGGGAAAAAGGACTAAGGAGTCTATGGTAGAATTGTAAATCAAGGAAATTTTAAGTGCAATATGTATATCATGGAACAAGAAGTAGCAGAGTTCAAATGCCCCAACCTGAAATAGTGACTAAGAATTGGAGATTTCATGAACCCCTCAATAGGAGGATCCAAAATAGGCTGACAAGGTCTCCCCAGAAGACGTGAGGCCCTGACGGTCAAATTGTATCATTCTGAACATTTGAATGCATAATCTGTAACATGAAAGAGGGGACAATGTCAGAATCTGGTAGTCAATTTGTATATTGCAAAGGGCTGGATGCCAACTGTTTCGTATCAGTGTGTGAAGTTGTCACTAGCAAGAGTCACTAGTAAAAGCATAACTAATGTATATTACGAAGGACATGAAGTGAGTGGGGATGGAAGGCAACGACATATACTTTGAAACATTTGTAAACCATGGTAGAGTGAAGCTTGTGAGTTCGAGGAGTCTGCAGTGGAATTGTAGATCATGGAAGTTTTGAGTGCAATATGTACATCACGGAACATGAAGCAACAGAGTTCAAAATTGCCAACTCGACAACCGCGACCATAAAATTGGCTAAGTATGGAAAGCAACAATGGTCGATCGGATTCGTCATGTGATTATATAGATGGAGATATAGATATGTCAGCCCGCCAATGATGGAACCCACGATCATAGAAAGGAAACTAAGTATATAACCAAAAATCCATAATACATGGGAAGAAGAAAAGGGAAAAAGGACTAAGGAGTCCGCGATGGAATTGTAGATCACGGAAATTTTGAGTACAAGATGTGAACCCCGTAGTCAATTTGTATATTGCAGAGGGTCAGATGCCAACTGTTTCATACCATTGTGTTCAGTTGTCACGAGCAAGAGAACAAGCAATGTATATTAGGAACGACAGGAAGTTAGTGGGGATGGAAGGAAGCGACAAATACTTTGAAATATTTGTGAACCGTGGTAGAATGAAGCTTGCGAGTTTGAGGAGTCCATGGTGGAATTGTATATGATGAAAGTTTTGTGTTCAACATGTATATCATGGAACAAGAAGAAGTAGAGTTAGAAGGTGCCAACCCGGCAAGCGTGGCCATAAAATTGGCTAAGTATGGAAAGGAACAACGGTCGATCGGATTCGTCATGCGAGGATATAGATGGAAATGAAGATATGTCAGCCTGCCAACGCTGGAACCCACGATCATAGAAAGGAAACTAATTATATAAACATAAGGCGATAACACACGGGAAGAAGAAAAGGGAAAAAGGGTTGAGTGCGCGGTGGAATTGTAGAGAATGGAAATTTCAAGTGAAAGATGTATATTATGGAACAAGAACCAACAGAGTTCGAAAGCGCCAACCTGAAACAGTATCCAAGAATTGGACATTTTATGAACCCGACAACAGGAGGATCCAAAACAAGATGACAAGGTCTCTCTAGAACATTTGAGGCCTCGACGTTCGAATTGTATCGCTCAGAACACTTGAATGCATAATCTGTAACACGAAAGAGAAGATGATGTCAGAATCTGGTAGTCAATTTGTATATTACGGAGGGTGTGATGCCAACTATTTCATACCAGTGTGTCCAGTTGTCACTAGTAAGAGATAACTTAGTATTGAAAATAATGTTTTTATATACTGTTAGATAGTTGATAAGGATTACCATCCGTAAACAATGGCAATCTTGACCCCGCTAGCCCTGGAGTCCATCTGTCAATTTGTATACCGCAGAACTGCAAGTGCTGTTTGGAGGACACAGAACAATAAAAGTCCAATGTTGAGCCAGCTAGCCCGCAGGTCCGCTTGTCAATTTGTATATCACATAATTCTGGGTGCTATTTGTAGGGAACAAAACAATGGAGGCCCAAATTTTAGCCCGCCCGCCCGAGAACCCGCGATCTAAAAAGTGGCTAGGTATGGAATGCAGAATCCGTACATGCTCTATAAAATATCATATGCATACTTTATAGTCCGATAATACATGGGAATAAAAAAAGGGAAAAAGGACGAAGAAGTCCGCGGTGGAATTGTAGATCATGAAACTTTTGAGTGGAATATGTATATCATGGAACAAGAAGCAACAGAGTTCAAAAGTGCCAACCCGCCAACCGTGGGCATAAAATTGACTAAGTATGAAAATGAACAACGATTGGTCGGATTCTTCATGTGAGGATATAGATGGAGATGAAGATATGTCAACACGCCAATGTTGGAACCTGCGATCATAGAAAGATGGCTAAGTATATAACTAGAAATCGATAATACATGGGAAGAAGAGAAGGGAAAAAGGACTAAGTATCTCACAGAATAACATCTATTGTTCGCTTATTAATGCAAATCCTTTTGAACCCTCGGTGAGTTCTCACTAACAAAGGAACAAATTGCAGATCACAAAAGTTCTTTGGGTGCAAGATGTATATGACGGAACATGGGACATAGTTGTTGGATACCACAAACCTAGGACCCGGTGATCACATAATTGGCTAAGTATTGAAAGGGACTGCGGTCGGTCACACTGATAGTGTGAATATATAGATAAAGAGTTTCCAATTTGCGAATCCATGAGGCTGTGATCATACAGCTACGACTAAATATACAACCACAAAGGGATAATAGAGGGCGGGCGAGGAGAAAAGAGGAAAAATTAAGAGTTTTAATACATTCCTGCGGATAAATTGTAAAGAGTTTTAATACATTCCTGCGGATAAATTGTATATTGTGGAACTTTGGGCACTGTTTGCAACTCACGGAAAATTTGAAACACAATTTTGAGGCTGTCAATCCAGGAACCCACAATCGAAAAAGTGTGCAAGTACAGAACACTGAAACGCTGGCCGGGACTTGCTTTCGCTAAGAAAGATCTTCTTTGCATGTTTCTGGACAAGTTATGTAGGGATGGTTGGTTGTCCCGAATTTTTCTTATTAATGATGATTTTTTTATGATTGTTGCATGATGTCGTTCTAGTATTAAACCTTTGGTGTTGCATATCTGGAAAGATGTACGAGGATGGACAGAACGGGAAACAATGACTAGGACTTGGAGTTTTCGTGAACCCGCGAACGCGAGGATCCAAAATAGGGTCACAAGGTTTCCCTAGAGGACGCAAGGCCCCGACAGCCAAATTGTATAGTTCAGAACATTTGAATGCATAATGTGTAACATGGAAGAGGGGACGATGTCAGAGTCTGGTAGTCAATTTGTATATGGTGGAGCAACAGGTGCCAATTCTTTCGTACCAGTGTGTCCAGTTGTCACTAGTAAGAGCATAGTTAATGTATATCAGGAAGGACACGAAGTTGGTGGGGATGGAAGGAAGCGACAGATACTTTGAACGAAGTTAATGTATATGAGGAACCCGCGGTGGAATTGTATATCACATATGTTTTGAGTGCAAGATGTATATAACAGAACAATAAACAACCCATTTCGTAAGCGCCAACCCGACAACCGTGACCATAAAATTGGCTAAGTATAGAAAGGAATAATAGTCGGTCGGATTTGTATTGTGAGGATATAGATGGAGATGAAGACATGTCAGCTCACCAACTCTGGAACCAGATATCATAGAAAGGAGACTAAGTATATATCCAGAAAGCGATAACGGGTGGGAAGAAGAAAAGGTGAATTCATATGCGCCAACTTGATAACCGCGGCCATAAAATTGACTAAGTATGGAAAGGAATAGAGGTCGGTCAGATTCATCATGTGAAGATAAAGATGGAGATGAAGATATGTCAGCCCCCCAACCTTGCAACCCTCGATCATAGAAATATGACTAAGTATAAAACTAGAAAGCGATAATGGATGGGAAAAAGAAAAGGGGAAAAGGGATAAGTATCTTACAATCAAAAAACCTTTTTTTTTTCGTTTATTAATGGCAATTGTTTGAACCCCTACTCGGTTCTCACTAGTAAAATCATAAACTGCAAATCACTGAAGTTCTTTGGCTCCAAGATGTATATGATAGAACATGAGACATAGGTGCTGGATATCGTGAACCCAGGGCCTAGTGGCCAGATAATTGGCTAAGTATTGGATACTAATATTCATACTAAAAAAAATATTCATACTATATATTAATGGATTGTTTCTGTTTCAAATGCAAATGATCTCCCAATTTGCAGGATGCTCTTCGGTTCGAAAATTTCGTTGAAACCACAAAAGTTTTGACTGTAAGATGTATATAAACATGAATTTGAATTGTGGTTTCAACGAGATAAACTCCTTATCATCTATTCATCTTGTATTCCTAATGACATGAGCAAACATCGACTTTCCATACACATTAAAATCTAAATTTAATTAAATTTAATAAAAAATTGGTGTAATTTAAGTAATTAAGGCAGCTTCAACTGTTCCTTTATTAATGCCAAGATTTTCGAACCCCTTGTGAGTTATCACTAGTTAAAGCATAAATTGCAGATCACAGAAGCTCTTTGGCTGCAAGATGTATATGACGGAACAGGGAACATAGTTGTTCAATACCGCAAACCAGGGTCTCGGTGGCCAGATAATTGCCTAAGTTTTTCCCAAGAGGAAGTTTTTATATTTATTCCAATAGTACTCATATTAGTATATATGCATGGATATTATCAAATAGAAGAAGCTGCAATATATGAAAGATATTGAACAGGAACATGGTGTCAACACTTGAGCTTCCTTGTTGTAAGTCATTAATTCATTCTATTTACGGGCCCCGAATAATGAAAGTAGGACGGGTCCTCCAATTTCTTTGTTTAAGTATAGGGCCGGAGCCACATAAGTATGGCATATGAAAAAGTATTCTTCAATGTAAAATGTAAGCAACGAACATAGTAGCCTTTATTTAAATTGAAGTAGTGGGCAACAGAAAGAAAAACTTGTCGTCCATGTTTAACGACACACAGGGAAAAAAGGTAGAAAATAAAATGAAAAGCAATACCAGAGATTGGAAAACACTATTAAAAAAAAACTGCAATTATTCTATATTCAAATAAGATGGGTTACAAAATACAACTGAGATTATTTGCCACAATGATTGCGATTTGGCCTGGCATCGACCAATAAAAAACATGGACATTGATGAAGCTTGTTGACAGTTTTCTTGAGTATCAAATCATTTATTTGTAAAAAACTAGTTGAATATCAATTTCAGGTCTTGGACTTAATTGGTGCTGCCAACTAGATCTATCCCAGCTTTTTGAATAGCTTGTCTCTTCCAAATACGGCCTGCTTGCATTGGTTGGTTATTCAACATTCCATTCTTTGTCAAGTATTAATTTCCCTCTGCTGTCGAAAACTTGGGGTTTAAGGTGCTTTCCTTGTAATGTTCCTGACCATCGACATCCAAGAGAACTTAGAAATGCGATTCAGGCCCAATTTAAAGTCGAGGGAGTCGTTATATGTGACATCGGCTATGGGATGGGAAAAACATTCAAGCATGTTGTGACTGCTATTGTCCCTGTATTCAATCATCTGTTTGGTTGAAAAGCCTACCTGAATATTTGTATGTTGAACTTCTTTGTTTTATTACAATAAATTGGAAAGCACATCCAACCCAGCTGCAAAATGTTATTCTGTTGAAGTACATGACTTATTCGGGCAACACAGGTCTGGCAAGTGTATCAAATGCTACAGAACACATCAACACATGTTTGGCAAGTGTATCAAATGTTGCAAATCACATCAAAATATATCTTTCATCATAATGGTGGCAGATATGGCATCCCACATAAAGGTTTGGAATGTTTGGAGGTGACGCCAAATATGTGGAGTCTGTAACTACATCTAGAGGAAACCGAACAAGCTTTGAAAAAGAACATGGATTTCTGTCAACTCGGTTACCACACCCAGAAGTAGCTCAACAAACTTTGAAATAGAAACTTTCATAGTGATAATATGTCGTTTTATCCACCCATACAATTTCTGTTACCTGCTTCTGGTTACATTCACAAATGGAGTAATATTTTGCGTCATTCATGAACATCACAGACCAGTTTGCAAGCCACAGTAAGTGCGACGCCCCCGAGGAAGACAAATTCTTGTGCGATCTGCAGAAATCGATACACTTGCCAAATATGTGTTGTTGGAAGAAACTATATACTTCAACGAAGAAGTATTTTTCATGTGACCTAAAAATCCATTACAACTCCCAGCAAGAAAACAATGAATATCAACAAACAAATCTCCAGGCAGAATTTTCAACCAGCCAAAGCATCGAATACAGGGAGAACACCAACTAGAAGATACTTGTTCTTTTTTTTTCTCCTCTTTGAGTTTTTGTTGGATAACAAAGTTTTTTTTTACTCAAAGCTCACGTCACATAAAACCAGTCTCTCTTCTTTCATTTGGGCATCAATCGCATCTCTAAGTTGTCTTACATGTCCATGACCAAGAACATTAGAACGAATGAACCCTAAAACACAACTCTTTGATGATAGAGAGAAATGGAAATAAGTATTTAAAAGCAACTCTGGATGATCTTCCATAGATTTTGTGTTAATTCGTTTTAATGACAGATGTTCTCGATATTTTCTCTTATTAATGCCAATCTTTTCGAATATGTACTTTGAATAGTGATTAATAGCACATATTAACATTCCCATATTTGAGCAGATTCTCAAATATGACATCTAAGGTATGCACAATATTAAAGAGGGACATGACGTCAATGCCTCTGTGGGTGACACGTTCGTGGACTATGTTGAATCCTTTAAGAAAACTAAAAGAGCCAATTATTATTATTTATTTTTTTTAGCAAATTCAAAATGCAGGCAAAATAAATTACCAGATCCCATAATATTCACATTTCTATTCATTTTAATGGGGGATGTCCTCGATCTTTCTGCTTATTAAATCCAATCTTTTTGAACCTGTTTGGTTGGTTGTCACTTTTGAAAGCATAATTAATGTCTATTGGGAAGGGCAGAAGGTAGCGGGGATGGAGGGGAGCGACAAATGCTTTTAAATTTTCTAAACTCGAAAAGGTGTAAACTCGCCAAACTTTGAAAAATCGACTAAGTATGGAAAGGTAGGTAGGATAGACAAAGTCATCGCAGTCAGAGGCACAGTTGCGAGTTCGAGGAGTGCGGGGTCAAATTGTAGAGCACGAAAGTTCTGGGTGCAATATGTATACACCAAAACCGAGATGCCATAGTTCGATAGCACCTATCGATGAAGCCGTGTCCATAAAACTAGCTAAGTATGCAACCGAACGACAGTCGATCAGAATGACCATAGAAACGTAGGAAACTATAGAACCAAACATGTAGTTTACAAGAGGAAAAAAAGGGAGAAAACAAGCATATCCCTCACAAAACAAAACATACTCTCATAAATATGAAACCATAGTAAGACATAAACCATGGAAAAAACAACCAAACTTTGAAAACTCGACTAAGTATGAAAAGGTAGGTAGGATAGACAAACTCATCGTAGGCAGAGGCACAATTTCCAGTTCGAGGAGTGCGGGGTCGAATTGCAGAGCACAAAATTTTTGGGTGCAATATGTATACACCGAACACGAGCTACCATAGTTCAATAACACCTATCTACGAAGTCACTTCCACAAAACTGGCCAAGTATGCAACTGAACGACAGTTGGTTAGAATGACCAGATAAACTTGAGAAACTATAGAACCAGAAACACAGTTTACAAGAGGAAAAAAAAGGGAGAGAACAACTATATCGCTCACACAACAAAACTTACTCTCATAACTATGAAACCATAGTAAGACATAAACCATGGAAAAAACATCACCAGCTATGAAATATAGTTTCAGGCCATCAAACTCTGGTTCAACGCGTAAGAGATGCAATTTACATTGACTTCATTTTTTTTGTATGTTATTTTATCTTAATAGTATTTTATGGAGAGTCAACTGCAAAACACTGTAACAAGAGATCTAAATGTGGATGCAACACCCCAACATTACAATCCCTAGGCAAACAAGAACAAGCAACAAATAACAACCCAGTTAAGAAGCACCAAAAGGCCCAACTACAGCCACAGGACCCCAACCCTACAAAGTCGAATCAAACAACAATAAACAATATACAAAAAACAAAGAAGCACGCAACAACCAGCCCACTAGAAAAGATGCAGTTCCAATCGCGGTTGCAGAACCCCAAAAGCAAACTGCAACAAGACGAACAGGAAAACAAGAAGAACAACAACGAGCAAATAAGAAATCAATGGAGATGCAAAAAGCAAGCATGAACCAGTGAACCAACAATGTCGCTGAAGCATATAAATAAAAAAAATGGAAGAAAATGTATTGTAACAAGCCTGCTAAGTAAGCATTCAACGCTACCAAGCCTGTTAGGTAAACATTTAAGTTTGTCATAAATGATCTGTAAATATTTAAGAAAAAAATGCAATGTGGCAAGTCTCTGACGTAACCAATTTTTTTTATTATAATTTATGTAACAATAGTTCAAACACTAGAGAATGTATTCGAAAGCCAAACTTTGGATATGCTAGCATATCAAACATTGACATAAATTTAGGTAGCATAAAATGCTAAGACAAACATTCGAACTAATGCTGGCATTAATCCACGTTCAAGCAATACATATGAAAAATATATGATTCAAAAGTACTGTACACGATAAAAAGTATGGATATGTTAACCTATCAAACATTGGGAATAGCAAAGCCAGAAATAAGACCTCCAACCTATTATCCAATCAAATCACTACATATATGGTACTTATTAGTATATAAAAATCAATGTTTTTAGTTCCCTAGATCCAACAATAGAGATTATGCAAATATTTGTGGTCAAAGGACAAACTAATATCAAGTCAACAAATTATTGATCGCCATAGTCCCTCTATGCCTAGGATAGGGACTAATAAGAGCATTAAGAATATTTCATCACTTGTGATAAATTTCCAATTTGTGCACTTTGAGGTTTCTACCACTTGTCTAAGAAGTTCTGGCGAAACACTTGGTTTACTACTCTGTGTCTATTTGGTAGAATTAAGGTTCAATATCTTCCAGTTGGATCATACATATGATACATGATTGGGATCTTGATTGGCATTATTTTTGTGCCATTTTATAAGTGTAGTTTTGTGTACATTTTTTATCACCTCAATGGTCATTTGACCTATCAGAGGACAATTAGATCCATTTGCATTGTTTCTTGGTAATTGATTGAGTTGTTAGGTACTTTCAGAGATATGTCAAATTTGCAAGTGACTCATTTCTAATGATTCTATCCATTAGATATTGAAGTGCACATCAATGAAGAATTATAGTAATTTTGGCTCACATGTTTACATAGTGGGATTTTCTAGATTCTACTAGTTTTCATCATCCATATTTGGTGATTTTTTAGGTAGATCTTCATTGAGGCTCATCCTAGGAGTTTTAGAAAGAAGACTTGAAGATGATACCCATTCTTGTTTCCTTTTAGGTCTAATTGTTCGAACTTACGATTGAGGGGTGAATTATTATCCTATAACTCCCTATAAAATCATGAAGTCCTAAACCACCTTTACATATTACACATTATGGGATATATTATTTTATCATAATTATGTATTAGATCTTGTCTTGCCTCCTCATAGCTTTACCTCTTATTACACAAGTGTTGTCTGCAACGCTTGAGTAACTCTGGATGCTTCTGTATAAAAGACTCATCTTCCCAAGTGGAATTTTCAGTCGATAGTTTCCTCCATTTAATGAGATACTATGAAATGGATCTATTCCTCAACTCGTGAATTCTTGTGTTAGTGGTGGCTTCAGGCTCCAATATGATTTTTCCTTCCTCGTCAAGTTCTGGCAATATAGTTTGAACTGGGATCTTTTCACCTATAACCTTCTTTAAGCATGAAACATGGAAAACTGGGTGTACTTGTGAAGATGCAAGCAACTCGAATTTGTATGCCATAGTACCAATCTTTTGCAACACCTTATAAGGGCCATAGTACTTTGGTGATAATTTATTATCCTTATTATCTTTCTTGAGGGACATCTGTTTGTATGGTTGTAGTCTTAAAAACACCCAATCCCCTACTTCAAAACTTCTTTCACTACGATGTTGATCTGCTTGTTGTTTCATGCGATTCTGTGCCATGGTCAGGTTGTCCTTTAATATTTGG